>CAWUFW010025486.1:0-44368 GCA_963921515.1 Calotriton arnoldi
TGTAAAGTAACATTTTACTGTATTAAATGAGTTAAATTTTATATGGTTACACTTTTTATTATGTTTTGGGCGTTTTATTTTGTAACCGGGTAATGTCGTTTTGTGTCATTTTGGTTGAAGAGAAGCTCGCGGTTGGGAGATACTTCACGTCGCTGAAGGTAAGGTTTGTTTTCTTTGTTTTAACTAAGTTTTAAACATATTTTGAACCTAGTTAGATACTGTTTAGTGTAGTTAGATATTTATTAGCTATATTCGGAAATGTTATATGTTATAGTTACGTGTGGTGTTTTTACGTATTGTTAACGTTGTGTAGGCCTGTTTAGAGAGTTAAGATTTCGGTGTTTAATGTATATTTTTATCAAATTTAAAGCTAGTAGTATTGTTAGTAACTGTTTATGTGTTATTTTATGTGGGTGGGAATGTATGTGCTTTAGTTTTGACACTCTTTTATTTTCAGAAGTTCTTCGTATCGGAAGGATTCGTTTTTTTTTAAACAAGTGTTTGTTAGTTTTATTGACTAATATATTTGTAACACTTCTTTAAATTTTTCGGTTTTCCTGGAGCGTTTTTTACTATTTTATACATTTTCGGGTTTTTTATGGTTTTCCTATGGACATTTGCTACATGGATTATTATTTTTTGCTACAGTTGTATTTTTTCATTTTTTTTTGGGAAACTGTATTTTTTAATCTTTGGATTGTGTTAGTGGAAAATGGATTTTATAGCATTTGGGAAAAAACTGGTAAGTTTATTTATTATTATTTATTGTGGGTGGGTAATGTTTTTTATTATTGTTGTTGTATTTTATTTTATTCCAAATATTATTAATGTGTGTTAATATATTTTTTTAAATCTAAAAATATGTTACACACAGTAATTATTTTTGTGATAGAATAAATAAATTTTACTTTTATGGTATGTTTGATAGATGAGTAATTTGTTATTTATTTGTATTAATGGTTTAAAGAAGAGTTTTGAATATTATGTTTAGGTATTCCAGGCCTTTTGTACTAGGATACAATTTTACTTGTTGTTCTAGATATTTATGCATTTGTTTAGTTTGTTTTGATGTTTTTGGAGTTAATTGAGTTATGGATTGTTCCATTCGGAACTCTTGATAACTCTGTTCTTTTTGTAGGCATGATATACATTTTTTTAGTGTTGGTTTTGTTCTGCCTGTTGATTGAAAAAAGGCATTATGCCATCCTTCGACTGCGTTATTAGTTTTGGATTCCCCATTTAATGTGCTTCTGTATACGTTCCACCAGGGTATTAAGAATTTAGGGTTTCTTCTGTGGCCAGATCTGTGTAGTCTCCCGACCCATGTATCTTCAAAATAGTCTAATAGTGGACTTAGTTTTGCTTCATTTTCTTTGTAGAAGGCGCTGTCTATTAAGATGTTGTAATGTTCTGTGACGTCTGTATCAGGTACATAAGCTAGGGCTGTTAATTTTTTTATTTGATATGCAAAAGAAGAGTTAGTTGCATATTCTATGCTTAGTGCAGATTTTTGCATGTGTCTCCATAAGCACTGATTAAAATGATAGTAACAGCCTTGGATGCAGGTATGGGGGTGTGTTTTTAATATAGTATTAATCATTGACTGTTCAAAATCTAGGATTATTTTTTGTGGAGAAAAGTCATTAGTTTTTTGTTTTATTGTATTTAATAGTTCCATGTATGTGGAGTTCTGTTTGTTTGGTAATAATGCGTAAATTAATGGTATATTGCAATTGTGATGTAGCCCATGTATTGTGTACAGTTGGAAAAAGGGCTTGGGACATATAGTAAAAGTCCCATCCATCATCCAGTATTGACATTCTTGTAGTTTTAATAGATTAGTTGCAGTTCCAAAAATTATTAATCTTTTGTCATTGCTTTTATTATCAAAAATGACAAATGGTTCTTTGTTTAAAGTGATACTTTGTTTAGGACTTATAATAACTTCACTGTATGTTTTAGGAATTGGGGTGGAAGTAGTAGTACTTTTTTAGTGCGTGCTATAGTTCTCTTTAGTGAAGCTACAGATGGCATTTGTGTAGTAGCAGTTTTAGGAATTTTGGGAAGCTGCTCTTTTAAAATTACACTTGTAGGTTTTTGAGAACTTGTACTAGCTTCCTTTATTGTTTCTAATGCAGATCTGACTTCTATTTCTGTTATGTTTGGTGGGTGGTTATGTTCTCTAGTATACAGTACTGTTGTTTCCCTAGTTGTAGCACGCCCATAACATTTATCAGAATAGTATTTACAGCATTTCCAGTTCACTTTTAATCCAAATTGTTTTTCTTGTGTGTAAGTGTATCCCATATAGCATAGTAACATTTTCCCTTTCTGACTTGTTATAAATTCAGCTCCTTCAGTCATTTTGATGTATGTTTATCTATGAAAAATATATATTATTGTTATTAACTATGTTGTTCTATGTATTTCAATTTAAGTAAATAAGCATTTGTTTACAATATACTTACAAAGTTGGTCTTTATGTATTTCAGTTTGATGACTTTTCTTGTTTAGTTGTGGAATGTTCTTTCAGTATTTTGTTTGTCTGGAAAAAAAATACATTTGTTTTATTATTTGTTTCTATAATTTTTTATACGGTGTGGGTAGGGGATTTGGAATTGATTTTGACTTTCTGTTGTTGTTTAATAAATTTGTTTAAAATTTGTTGGTAAATACTTACTTTGTTACGTGTATATTTATTTTGGTGTTTTCTGTAGTTTGTTAGTTTCCTGTAGAGTTTCCTGTAGTGGTAATATAAAATAGAAAGAAGACATTCATTAATTTATAGGTTATGTATATTATTGATTACAGTTTTTTACTTTTAGTATTATATATTTTAATTTAGTTTACTTACTTTTGATAGAGTTAATTATTTGGTATATGTTGATCTCTTATATCTGTAGTTGAATTCCTGTAGAGTTTCTCCTTCTTTAGTTTTCTTTCTTTTGGGTGTGGAGTAGAAATGAAGTTTAACTGTTTATATAGTGTGTTGGATGTTGTAATTTATATTTTATTGGTTAGTTTGAATTTGCAGTTTTTCTATTGGTTAATTTGTATTTTTTTTAAATGATTTAGTAGTTAGTTTCCAAATAAGGAAAACACTAATTAGTAGTAAGTTATGTATAAATTTGTATATATTTTTAAATAGCTTTTGTTATGTATTATATATTATATAATTGAATTGTAATTGTAATATTTTATATTATTAATGTTTAATTTATTAGTATTTTTAATAATATTTTAGTAATATTATTGCTGTGTTAATTGATTTTTAAATTTAGTAAAATAGTTATTGTGCTTTATTAATTTAGTACTGTGTTTTTAGTAAATTAATCATTTATATGTCGTTTAATTTTTATATTTATTAGAGTTTTATATAGTCGATATATTTAATTTTACGATATTAGTGTTGTCGATATTTTTGTGTACGATATTTTTTACCTATTTAATGTATTTTAATGAAGGTCGATATTTTTGAATTTCGATAAGTATGTTAGCGATATTTGTGAAATAGATACTTATGTACTTCGATATTGTATCCTCGATATTTTTGTAATGTTTTAAATAGGTATATGATGTTGATATTAATGTTATCGATAATTTTGTATCGATATAATTGTAGCTCGATAATATGTCTTTCGAGATTTTGTCAGTGATTCGTCCAATGAGTACCTTAGTGTTAACCTATATGTAATAAAAATAAAGCTTTGGTCCTGGCAAGTTGGTTTACTTGCCAGGTTGACATGGTGTTTTAAAACTACACACACAAACTCTGCAGTGGCAGGCATGAGACATGTTTAAAGTGCTGGTTAATTGGGAAGGCTTGCTAGTAGCATTTTATTTACAGGCCCAGGGCATAGTTAGTGCACTTTACTAGGGACTTATTAGTTAATCAAACATGCAAATTGTGGACAAACTAATGTTACCATGTTTCAAGTAAAGAGCACATACACTTTAACACTAGTTAGCAGTGCCCAGATTCCTAAATCCAGCAAAAATGAAGTCAGCAAACAGACAAAAACAGGAGGTCAAAAGGCAAAAAGTCAGGGGAAACCACACCAAGGATGCCAGGTCTAACAGTCAGCATGCGTCATACTATAGGAAAATACAAAAAGAACAATTGATGGACAGAATAAAGAACAATGTCATACATTCACCCCAGTACATACGTCCCAGCCTAAATCCATTGTTTTTTTGCTCCCCATGTCATTCCAGTTTGAACCCAGCCATATTCAAATCAGTCTTGACCCTGCTCCCGAACTGCCAGGCCAGGTCATCCATGGACTAGAAACAAGCATCCTAGGACCGGTTTCAGGATTTCACCCCTCATCAGCCAGGCTAGCTTGAATCCAGTGGTGCAGTGAGCACGGGACCCACGTCTGGGCATACCCTTCCCACTTAGGGCGACAAATGCAAAAGGAACAAATGATCGAGGGAATGCTGAACAATGCAAACATTCACTCCCAGTCACAAAGCTCTGAGTTTAATCCATCATTCTTTTGCTCACCACACCACCCCTGTGGTCCCATAATTTTCACAGATCACAGTGTCCTTATCCCAAGGGAACCAGATTCCAAGGTTTTCAACAAGCTACATTGTTCATGTAGTTGGGAAATCCAATGATCGTGGCATCATAGAAGGTATGAGGTTAAAGACTGTGGGCTTATTCCAGTTTATGTAGACCCCTGAAAGAGTGTGAAAAAGAGTGAACTCCCAAATGACCGGGCTCAGATTTCGAGCAGAGTCTGTCAAGTATAGGGTGATGTCGTCAGCATATAGGGATATGATTAAGTTCTGAGGAGAGAACACCAATCCCCTCTTGCCATGGAGCTGCCTTATTGCACATGCTAAAGGCTTTGAGGCAAGGGCATATAGGAGGGGGGGAAGTGGACAACACTGCATGGTGCTCCAACCGATGGGAAAGGGGTCCCAGAGGAGCCTTCCCATATGCACCCGAGTCATCATGGAGGTATACAGTAACCTCCCCCTGTTTAAACATTTTTGCTGGATACCCATTTGCACCAGCACCGCAAAGAGTCAAAGGATTTGGTCACGTCAAGAAAGACCGCAACAGCCTCCTGCGTCAGGACAAGCTGATGCAAAAGCGCAAGAAGAGTGTACAGGTTATGGGACATGGACCTGCCCATTATGAAATCCGCCTGGTCCGGGAGGACCAGTGGGGCATCAAGAGGCTTAGCCTGCTAGCTACATTTTAGCCAGTATTTTAGTGTCAGGGTTTATGAAGGATAGGGGGCGGTATGAGTCAGGGCTGTTAGGCACCTTGCCGGCTTCAGAAGCATGATGAGGATAGGTTCCTGCATTGAAGGGAGAGCTCCTACACTGAAGTGCTTAATTGTATACCTGCAATAGCCTGGGAGCCAGTAGGGGTGAGAATATCCGAAGCCTCATTGATTGTGGTGCCATTTCCTCTTGTTAAGCATGTGATAGCTTGGTTAGGTCTGTCTGGTATCAAGAATATTGAAAGTGTTTGACTCGGTCTCTTTGCCTCGCCATAAGCCTGTGCCTGCACATACGTATGTGAGTGTTTGACCTCCCTTCCGCAGTGTTCGTGAACTTCATCTGATTACACCTGATTGCTTCGAGAGTGTGTGCGGATGGCACAGCCTGATGGTTAGCCTCCAAGGTCTTCAAGATCCCTTCAATCTGCTCAAAACTGTCCTGAAGTGCTCAATTCACCCGTGCTGTTTTGCTATGCAAATGCCTCTGATATATGCCTTGAAAGCCTCGCACACCACTCCAGGAGAATGCACTGATCCCTCATTAATCCTAATATACTGTAGTATTTAGTTCTCACCTCATGGGCTATCGCCATGTCAAGTAAGGCTTGTGGGGAGAGATGCAATGTGAAGGTATGATTCTGGGGAGCAGGAGCAACCATGGTCAGGTTAATCAGCAAATAGTCAGACAGGGTGCTTAGGAGATTGTCTATGTCTGTCGCCCACCCACTTATGTCCGGTGTGCCTACCCAGTAGTCTAGGCAAGCCCAAATCCCATGTGCCTTCTGTATGGGCAGAAAAGTCAGTCCGCTGCAGACATGTGTAGTAATAATCGTGGCAAGGGTAGTCACAGCTGCCTGATAAGTGAGGGTAACCACGTTGGAACAGTTAAGCTGCCTAACAAGGACCAGGTTGAAATCACCACCCTAAAGTGTAGTCTGCAGTGCCAAGACTTGACATTTTGTCCATAAGCTCCATAAGCTCCTGAAGAAGTCATGTTCATCAGTGTTAGGGGCATGAGAGTTGATTAGTGGGTATGGATGGGTATGGTTTTTGGGGTGGAAAGGGTGCAAGCTTTTACATATATATATATATATATATATATATATTATATTATCTACTGGCGGTCGCCAGTAGATAGTTATAGTTAGGACCTATTTTCCATAGAAATTCACAACATTCTATTTCCAATAACTTTGGCGCCGGTTGATGAACCTTCGCGAAATTTTCAAAACTCGTGGGGCGCTCCGGTCTGCTCCTATCCTGAAAGTTTCGGGGTGATTCGGCAAGCGGGGGCCGAGAAAAAAGGGGGGTCCCAAAACGTGTTTTCTCCATGTTAATTCCCATAGGAAATTTTAGACACTGCTACAGCCCGAACTGCTGAACGGAATTACACCAAATTTGGCAAAAAGGTAGCGCGTGGTTCAGAAAGCGACCTTTTTTTAAATGGTGTAAATCCGTTCAGTAGTTACGGAGAAATTAAAAAATAAGAGTCAAAAATCAATTTCCCATAGGAAACTTTAGACACGGCTACAGCTGGAACTGCTGAACGGAATTACACCAAATTTGGCAAAGAGGTAGTTCTTGGTTCAGAAAGAACCCTTTTTGTTAAATGGTGTAAATCCGTTCAGTAGTTACTGAGAAAATCAAAAGTAAAAACACATATATATCTATGGCCGCGGAGGGTCCGCGCACCCTCCCGATCACGAGCTGTATGCTAATTGGCTGTCAACACTCCAAATCAGGAAGTGTTGGCAGCCATCTTGTGCATCGGTAGAACCGAGGCACAAGAAATCTGACAAACAAGTGCGCAAAACGCAAAAAGGGGGCAGGGTAGAAACACCCTGACCCCCTAGGCCTGCTTAGGGGGTCCCACAAGGACCCCCAGGGCCAAAAAAAGCATTTTTTCTTTTAAAAAAATCAGCGAGATTCGCGCACCCAGTGTGAATTTTGGCCAAAAATTTTTAAAAAACGAAGCGCGGGCTCTGAAAAAATGTGTGGGGGGGCCCCAATTCCCCCCACACTGCCCCCCACACTGCCCCGGGGACCGCCACCTCCCCGTGGCTTGATTTATAAGTTGCGGGGGGCACGCAGCCCCCCTGCAGCCCCGGGGACCGCCACCCCCCCGGGGCTCATTTTTAAATGTGTGGGGGGGCCTACAAGGCCCCCGCAATCCCCGGGGACCGCCAACCCCCGGGGCTTCTTTTAAAAAAAAAAATAAACCTGTGTGGGGGGGCTCCCAGCAACACTCTGCAAACGCACCCTGTGGTGCATTTTAAGTTGGGAAATGAATTCCCCTTCAATACTGGGGGTCCCTGGGGGCCAACTAGCCCACCAGGTACCTCCAGTAAGCGCCACAGGGCTGCGTTACAGAGAGGTGGTCCAGGCCACGCCCCTTTTTACACCTCTCTGCAACGCAGCTCTGTGGCGCTTACTGGAGGTACCTGGTGGACTAGTTGGCCCCCAGGGACCCTAAGGATTCAAGGGGACTTTATCCCCCAACTTAAAACGTGCCACGGGGCGCGTTTGCACAGTGGTGAAGGGAGGGGGCGGGGCCTGAGGTGACATGTGTGCAAACACGCCCTGTGGCGTGTTTTATGTTGGGGGATTAAGTCCCCTTGAATCCTGAGATGTCATCAGTGATGTCATCAGTGATGTCACTGACCATGTCATGAGTGATGTAATATGTGACGTCATCAGCAGCGCATTGCGGGGGCGCGAGTTATAGTTAGCTGAACTAACTATAACGGGGGAATTTCTATGGTTTTGTACGACTGAAATGTCCAACTAACTATAACGCCCCTGAAACCTATGGTTTTTTCAGTGAATTTCTAAGGGTTTTTAAATTCTAATTTCTAACTATAACGTGCCTGAAACCTATGGTTTTTCAGTGAATATATATATATATATATATATATATATATATATATATATATATATATATATATATATATATCTATATATATATATATATGGTTTTGGAGGAAATAAAGAACTTGGAGGAGTTGATAAATAAAGACAAGGACACTAAACAAAGCGAGGAACTTAGATTAGCCATGAAGAACAGGCTGAAGGAATACGAAAATGTAATACGTCGTTGCAAACAGACCAAATTTCAGCGCGACAAACAAGATTACCAGTCGGGGCGCATTTTAACTTTCGCCCATAAATATGATCTGCCAAGAAAGGAGATGTACAAAAAGAAAACAGGTGTATCCTTCAGCAGGGAGACTTCTGAATCTGAAGTAGAAACCTCTGGCAGCGAGCAAACAACAGGCGAAGAGGCAAGAGATACTGATGCGGAACCTACATTTTTTCAAGAGTTCAAGCTAATCTGCGAGAATCGCCAAAGACCGGCACAAAGGACACATCCTCCGAACCAAAAAAGAAACGTAAAACAAGACGTGGCAAGAGAGGGCGAAGAAACATCAACACCCAGGGTGACTCGCAGCAAGGACAACAGGGGCAAGCAGTGATTGAAAAAAGTGTCATCAATCTATCGGACCGGATTTTGAATGAAGATGAATTTAAAGTATTGCAATTGGGATTAACGTTTTGTCCAACGACAGACTTTAATTATGTTGAAACAAGGGTACATTTGTTTAAATTTATCTGAAAGTTAAAACTTCAGAAGGTACATCTTATGCATCCTAGAAAAGCCGGAAATACTGAGACACCTAAAGCGATCTGTAACACGGACATTCTTATTGGCAGTGATCTTGACACTCTAATGTTGCTTCAGAATTTGGAAACATCAAAACACATGGATGACCCCTATGACCCAGGATGGGCAGAATCCAGTCTTTCATATGCAGGAATTGAACAAGCAAGTGGAAATAGTGGATTTAAAAGGAAATCAAGAACTTGTCCCCAGATGCCATATGACGCCATAGACGTCTTCAATGATGCCTTGATTCAGGACTTAAAAATCTTCAACATAATACGAACCATGAAAAGCACTTCAACATCTCTCAGAAACAATGGCAAGCTATCCAAAGTCTTAAACAGGACGATTCAATAGTGGTAAAACCTTCCGATAAAGGGGCAACATCGTGGTTTTTCCAAAGGAACAATACATCAGAGAAGCCCTGAACCAACTGGAAGATCGAGAATGCTAATTGCCCACGACCAGAAGAGATTACTCTAATTGCATCGAGACCTTCCATCAGAATTTACGAGAATGGAGGGATGAGGGAATGTTGGACACTAATGAATTACATTTTTTGTTATGTGAATATCCCATGTTGCCTAATTTCTACCACCTTCCTAAGGTCCATAAAGATATTCATTGGCCCCCTGGAAGACCAATAGTTGCCTCTATAAACAGCCTTCTTGAAAACTGTTCTATTTATTTGGATTTCTTTTTGGCACCTTGGGTTAAGAATCTTAGCTCCTACATTGGAGATACGCAAGACTTTTTTAGGCTAATTGAAGGTGTTAAGTGGGAACCTGACATGCTGCTCATTACACTGGATATCACCAGTTTATACACCTGTATAAACCATGACCAAGGGATTGCTTCGGTTAAGTGGTTTTTAGATAAGCGCCCTCTTAAGTTAAAAAAACACAATGAGATGCTCCTCAAAATGCTAGCATTTTGTTTAGAAAATAATATATTTATTTTCGCAGGGCAGCTATACAGGCAACAACGCGGCACCGCGATGGGCAAGTGCTTCGCCCCCAGCTATGCAAATCTGTTCATTGGCTGGTGGGAGGAGCACGTGGCCTGGAGGGAAGTACCAGAAAGGTGGATGGACAAGGTCACATTTTGGACCTGTTACATCGATGATCTTTTCATCGTATGGAAGCGTTCACACTCCTCGGCTGAGGAGTTTATAAAATTTTTGAATTCCAGCGACCTGAATCTGGTATTTAGCGGGCATATAAGCAGCACCCAGGTCTTCTATCTGGACCTAGAAGTCTATGTTAATAACGCTGAGATTTTAACCCGATTGTACAGGAAACCTACGGCTGGTAACGCTTTGCTTCACGCCAAAAGCTTCCATCCAAGAAGTATGATCAATAATATCCCTTACGGGGAGCTTCTGCGCATGAAGCGAAACTGTAAAAACAACAATTGATGGATAGAATGCAGAACAATGTCATACATTCACCCCAGTACAGAGATCTGGGCCTAAATCCATCGTTTTTTTGCTCACCATGCCATTCCAGTTTGAACCCAGCCATATGCAAATCAGTCTTGACCCTGTGCCCAATGGGAACAGTCCAGCCCGAACTGCCAGGCCAGGTCCTCCCTGGACTGGAAACAAGCATCCTAGGACCGGTTTCGGGGTTTCACCCCTCATCAGCCAGTATAGCTTGATTCCAATGGCATGGAGAGCACGGGACCCACGTCTGGGCATACCTGTCCCACTCGGGGTGACAAATGCAAAAAGAACAATTGATGGACAGAATGCAGAACAATGTCATACATTCACCCCAGTACAGAGATCTGGGCCTAAATCCATGAAGCGAAACTGTTCCACTGAAGAGGACTATATTATTGCGAAGAATGAAGCATGTAGTCGTTTTAAAGCTAGGGGTTATTCAAATAATTCCCTCTGTACAGCAGTAAAAAAAGTTGAAAGGATATCTAGAGAAGAACTCTTAGCTCCTAGAACTGTCAGCGGAAGTAACACCCCTCAACAAACTGAACCAACACGTATGATTACACGTTTTAACACGCAGTCTTCCAAAATAGTCCAAATGTTCTGAAAAAATTGGCACATTCTCAAAACAGACAACATTCTCAAGAACCAAATTCCCATTCAGCCTCTGTTAACATACAGAAGATCTAAATCCATCAAGGATCTCCTAGTTTCAAGTCATTTTCAATCCATCACTAGACCGAAAGAACCCATAACTGGGTTCTTTCCCTGCATGAAATGCAAGGCTTGCAAATATAGTCATAAAAAGAACACCTATGAGATACTAGGAAAAGACTCAAAATCTATTAGAAACATCAATAAATTACTTAATTGCAACTCTGATTTCACCATATACTGCCTGGAATGCCCCTGTAGGAAAAGTTATATTGGCAGTACTATACACCCTGCCAAGAAGCGCGTGTTGGAACACATGCGGGCGATTGCCAAAAAAGACAGTAGTTATCCCGTGGCTCGCCACTTTGAAGATATTCATAAAAGCAATCATGATCTTTTGACCTTTTATTGTTTAGATCAGATCCCGAAAAACGAAAGAGGGGGAGACAGGGTCAAGAGATTGCGTTCCCTAGAGTCTAAGTACATCATTGAACTTGGTACCATGGCCCCCCAGGGTCTGAATAACGACGAGGAGCTATGGGCCCATTTAGAATGAGGTCCATGTTTCATGGGCTATTAGATGATGAGCCACACTGTGAGTTGTATATACAATACGGCTATATTTGGGTTACGAACAACAGAGCTAAGGGATTTACGACAACTTAGACAGATTGGTGCTGAGATGGGATAAAGACAGATGTCTGTTGCCACTCTTTATATCCTCTTTTTACATATATTTTATGTTGTATTATGACTTGGATGTTTTTTCCTTTCATAACTTTGTATTTAGTACTGTTATACAATCTAGGCTTTGGTCCTGATGAGGAAATACCGTTTTTTGTGCGCCTTCTCCCCATGTTTGGATGAGTTATGTGACCAATAGGTAGAATTGAATGTTCAATTATGAACTGAGGGTTATATAGCCTCCATTTGCTTTCTCCTTGTGTACTGGAGATCCTCTTGTTTTGGATTATGAATGCCCATTCAGGGCTTGATTGTTTGGTGTAACAGCTATAATTCCATGAAAAACTTTGAAGCACGAAAAGTAATTTATAGGGCTTCATATATGATATTTACATTCTCTTAAAAATTGAAAAAAGAAAAAATATTTGCCTTTTTAAAAAAAAAATTGTTTACATACAAGTTTTTTTGTATATTATACGATCTTTTTGTTTATGAAAGATGTGAATATTGTCAAGATTTTGGAATTAAGACACCATGTTCCATAAACATAGTGGCTGAGTAAATTGATTATCATTTTTTAAAATAATGCCGCATAGAATGTTAAGAAGGCCGACACAAAAACAAAGCATTATGAATGTATTGAGCTGTCTTTTATGTTTACCATTTTTATTGCACTTTTTTCACTTTAAAATGGTAGTACTTTGTAACACAAACTGACATTGACAAAGCCAGAGTGGCGAAACGCGTCTGTCAGGGCTGAGGGGGGCTCTACACGAATAAAAAGAAAATTACTCACGGACTCGAGTGTGCTCCTGTTTTGTGTCGGCTGACACAATTCTGGTCTTCGACTGTTTGTGCTGGGAAATGCGGCTCACCACCACGCAAGGAGGCACCCAGGGCGTGTAGCTGCGACGACGGTGAACTTCTGTTTTTTCATATATATATATATATATATATATATTCACTGAAAAAACCATAGGTTTTAGGGACAGTTATAGTTAGTTGGACATTTTACTCGTACAAAACCCGTGAAATCCCCCGTTATAGTTAGTTCAGCTAACTATAACTCGCGCCCCGCAATGCACTGCTGATGACGTCACATATTACATCACTCATGACATGGTCAGTGACATCACTGATGACATCACTGATGACATCTCAAATGACATCACTGATGACATCATCCAGTGACTGTGTGTTTCTGTAAAGTTTAAATATTTTTAATATATATAGGAAAAGACGTATTGAAGAATGAGTGGGTGTGTAAGTGTCTGTATGGATGATTTAGTAGGTGCGTGACTGACTCTATAAGTGAGTGATTTAACGTATCTTACTGAATGCATGGGTTAGTGACTAAACTGGGTGAATGTCTGTATCCGTCTGTCTGTTGCTGTGTAAGTGGCTGCATGGGTTTGTGAATAGCTACATGAGTGTCTATAAGAGTTATTGATTTGTTGTCTGAGTATCTGTATGGGTGCCTGAGTGTTTGTGTGGATGGGGTGTGTGCGACTGTGCATAGATGTGTGAGTGGGTGATTCACTGGGTGGATGGTTTCAAGAGTGCATCTGTGATAGACTGTATGGGTGGGTAAGTGTGTGTAAGAGTGTGTTAGTGAGTGAATGTATGTCCCAGTGGTACATGTGTGAGTAACTACATATGTGAAAGGCAGTATATATGTGTGTTGGAGTATATAAATAGCTATAAGCGAGAGTGAGTGATTGTGATAGTGGCTGTATGGATGAGTGTGTGCTTGTATCAGTGATTATATAAGAGCGTAACAATGTGCTAGTATTTGTATGATTAAGTGAGCTGGTGTGTGTATAACTGTATAGGTGAGTAAATGGCAGTGTGTTTAATTATTTGCATGACTGACTAGGTGTGTGAGTACCTCTATGGATGAGTGGCGGTGTTTGAGTGTCTATATAGGAGTAAGAGTGCATATGATAGTCCTGTACTGAGTGACCATAAGTATGAGTGACTGTACGGGTGAGTGAGTGGATGTGTGTGTGTAGACCTAAGAATCAGTGAGTGGGTATGTAGTTATTGGTGTTGGAGTGTCTATGGTTTTGCGAATGGCAGTCTGTAATTTAGATTGGGTGTATCAAAGGTTATATTAGGGTGTGAAGAGCTGCATCAGATTATCACATGGATGATGTCATCAGTGATGTCATTTGAGATGTCATCAGTGATGTCATCAGTGATGTCACTGACCATGTCATGAGTGATGTAATATGTGACGTCATCAGCAGTGCATTGCGGAGCGCGAGTTATAGTTAGCTGAACTAACTATAACGGGGGAATTTCACGGGTTTTGTACGAGTAAAATGTCCAACTAACTATAACTGTCCCTAAAACCTATGGTTTTTTCAGTGAATTTCAAAGGTTTTTTAAATGCTAATTTCTAACTATAACATATCTGAAACCTATGGTTTTTTCAGTGAATTTCAAAGGTTTTTTAAATGCTAATTCCTAACTATAACATGTCTGAAACCTACGGTTTTTTCAGTGAATTTCAAAGGTTTTGTAAATGAAAATTTTTAAATGTATTAATTGTTATATTAATTTTTTTTCATACTGATTTACTACATTTTTAGAAACAATTTTGTTTTACATATTTTATTTTTTAAATTACATTGTAATTACATTATACATTACATTACAAAAAATACTTTCTCAGAATGAATTACTTTAGTTTAAATACTTTGCACATAGGCAATAGACTTTTAAGTACAGTAGTTACAGTTGTTGCAATGGGCAACACATTTTCAAACACAATGCAACATTCAGCTCAATGTGAATTTCTAGTTAAATGCAATTAGTTACTTTATGGATTACTTTTCTAACCACAGGACTGGATCCTAGATTCAGTCCTGGTACATCTCCTGTAAACAGTTGAGTAAAAGCGTTTTGGTTACAGTCGTGATTTTTAAGGAATATTATTGTATTTTAAAAGTTGACACTTAGAAACTTTTTCTCATAGAATCACCAATGTTATCCTATGGAAGGAAATTCACTTAGCAGGTTAAAACTGTTATAGTTACTTTTTCTTACTCAGTGTTGGATCCTGGATCCAGCACTGGTGCATCTCCTGTAAACAGTTGAAAGAATGCGTTTAAGTCATACAGGCGATTTTTAAGGAATATTTGTAGTTTGTGAAAATCGACACTTTGAAACTTTTCTGCTGAAAACCAGACAATGGATTCCTATGGAAGAAAATATAAGTTACTGGTAAGTATGGTTAAAATTACTTTTCAGGGTCAGTGCTGGGCTAAAAGATGCAGCACTGGGTTCTCTCCTGATAACAGGTGAGTAAATTGGAATTCGTACTTTGGTTGATTTTAGAGGAATATTATAAAGTTCCAAAACTCCACACTTAGAAGAATTTCCAAGTGAAACCAGTCAATGTTAGCCTATGAAGGAAATTCAAGTTACCGGTAAGTACGGTTAAAATTACTTTTCAGGACCAGTACTGGGCTGAAAGATGCAGCACTGAGGTCTCTCCTGATAACAGGTGAGTAAATCAGAATTCGGATTTCGGCTGATTTTAGAGGAATATTTGTATGTTTCAAAAATCAACACTTAGAAACTTTTTCAGCAAAAAGCAGGCAATGATATCCTATGGAAGGAAATTCAAGTTACTGGTAAGTACGGTTAAAATTACTTTTGAGGATCAGTACTGGGCTGAAAGATGCAGCACTGAGGTCTCTCCTGATAACAGGTGAGTAAATCGGAATTTGTATTTCGGCTGATTTTAGATGAATATTTTAAAGTTCCAAAACTCCACACTTAGAAGAATTTCCAAGTGAAACCAGTCAATGTTAGCCTATGGAAGGAAATTCAAGTTACTGGTAAGTACGGTTAAAATTACTTTTCAGGACCAGTACTGGGCTGAAAGATACAGCACTGAGGTCTCTCCTGATAACAGGTGAGTAAATCAGAATTCGTATTTCAGCTGATTTTAGAGGAATATTTTAAAGTTCCAAAACTCCACACTTAGAAGAATTTCCAAGTGAAACCAGTCAATGTTAGCCTATGAAGGAAATTCAAGTTACCGGTAAGTACGGTTAAAATTACTTTTCAGGACCAGTACTGGGCTGAAAGATGCAGCACTGAGGTCTCTCCTGATAACAGGTGAGTAAATCGGAATTCGTAGTAAGGCAGATTTTAGAGGAATATTTGCACAATGGTGAAGGGAGGGGCGGGCCTGAGGTGACATCTGTGCAAACGCGCCCCGTGGCGCGTTTTAAGTTGGGGGATTAAGTCCCCTTGAATCATGAGGTTCCCTAGGGGCCAACTAGCCCACCATGAACCTCCAGTATGCGCCAGGGGCTGCGTTGCAGAGACGTGTAGAGAGGCAACACCCCTTTTACACCTCTCTGCAACGCAGCTCTGTGGCGCTTTCTGGATGTACCTGTTGGGCTAGTTGGCCCCCAGGGACCCTCAGGTTTGAAGGGGATTTAATCCCCATCTTAAAACGCGCCACGGGGCCTGTTTGCACACATGTCACATGAAGCCCCGCCCCTCCCTTCACCACTGTGCAAACGCGCCCTGTGGCGCGTTTTAAGTTGGGGGATTAAGTCCCCTTGAATCCTGAGGGTCCCTGGAGTCCAACTAGCCCACCATATACCTCCAAAAAGTGCCACAGAGCTGCGTTGCAGAGAGGTGTAAAAAGGGCGTGGCCTATGTACACGTCTCTGCAAGGAAGCCCCTGGCGCATACTGGAGGTTCCTGGTGGGCTAGTTGGCCCCCAGGGACCCCCAGTATTCAAGGGGAATTCGTTCCCCTCTGCAAACGCGCCAGGGGCGCGTTTGCAGAGTACTGCAGGGAGGGGGCGGGGCCTCCGGCACGATGCCGGTCGTTTTTTTTTTTCGTTTTTTGTTTTTTTAATGGGAGGGGGCTGCGTGGCCCCCTTCCCTTGCCCACTTTTGGCCCCGGGGACCCCATCCCCCGGGGCCTGAGCATTTTTATTTTTTAAATTTAAAAAAAAAAAACGGGAAGGGGCCGCGTGGCCCCCTTCCCTGGGCCTGTATTGGCCCCGGGGACCCCATCCCCGGGGCATGGCCTCAATTTTTATTTTTTATTTGGAGGGGGCTGCGTGGCCCCCTCCTCAGGCCATTTAAGGCCCCGGGGACCCCATCCCCGGGGCCGGCCTTTCCCTTATTTTTTTTTTTTTTTTAATTTGAACTTTGGGGAGGGGGGCTGCGTGGCCCCCCTCCCGGGCCACTTATGGCCCCGGGGACCCCATCCCCCGGGGCCTGGCCTCACGTTGGAGACTGTGGGGGGGTCCCCAATACCCCCACAGTCCCAGCCGGCTCCCCGCCTCCTGCGGAAGCCGGCATTGCTTTTCCACATGGGGAGCAGCTAACATGCTGCTCCCCATGTGGAAAAGCAGTTGGTTTGCATTTTGAAAGAGAGATCTGCTCTCTCTTCAAAATGCAAACCAAGTTTGCTATGACAGGACGGGAGCCGCGAGGCTCCCGTCCTGTCATAGCAAACAGCAGTGTCCCGGGGGTAGGCACCCCGGGACACTGCAGGAGCCGGCCCTGGGGGGTGGTGGTCCCCAGGGCCATCACTGGCTCCAGGAGGGGGGCCGCGCGGCCCCCCTCCCATTCAGTGCACAGCCCCGGGGAGGTGGTGGTCCCCGGGGCTTGGGGGTCCGTAACGGACCCCCATATTTAAATGTTTAGTGCCCCGGGGAGGTGGCGGTCCCCGGGGCATGTGGGGGGGCTGGAGCCCCCCACACAGGTTTTAAAAGAAAAAAAAAAAGAAGCCCTGGGGAGGTGGCGGTCCCCGGGGCTGCGGGAGGGCTCAGAGCCCTCCCGCCATCATTTTTAAATAAAGCCCCGGGGGTGGCGGTCCCGAGGGCTTGGGGGGCCTTAGAGGCCCCCCCTACATAAATTAAAACCCCCCCACCATGCCCCCGGGACTTGGGCCACCCGGGGGACAATTAACATCGAAGCGCGGGAGACCGCGCTTCGATTTTTTTTTTTTTCGGCAGGATCCGCGCTCCCTGAGCGCATCCTGCCGATTTAAAAAAAAAAAAAAAAAGTTTTTTTGCCCAGGGGGTCTTTGTGGGACCCCCTGAGCAGACCTAGGGGGTCAGGGTGTTTCTACCCTGCCCCCTTTGTGCGTTTTGCGCACTTGTTTCTGTCCCTCGGTTCTACCGAGGGACAAAATGGCTGCCAACACTTCCTGATTTGAAGTGTTGACAGCCAATTAGCATGCAGCTCGTGATCGGGAGGGTGCGCGAATCCGACGCGGCCATAGATATATATGTACTTTTACTTTTGATTTTCTCAGCAACTACTGAACGGATTTACACCATTTAACAAAAGGGTTCTTTCTGAACCAAGAACTACCTCTTTGCCAAATTTGGTGTAATTCCGTTCAGCAGTTCGGGCTGTAGCCGTGTCTAAAGTTTCCTATGGAAAAATGAATGGGGAAAACGCGTTTTGGGACCCCCTTTTTCTCGGCCCCCGCTTGACGAATCACCCCGAGACTTTCAGGGTAGGAGCGGACCGGAGCGCCCCACAAAGTTTGAAAATTTTGCGAAGATACGTCAACCGGCAAGAGAGTTATTTCAAATAGAATGTCGCGGATTTCCTATGGAAAATAGGTTCTAACTATAACTATCTACTGGTGACCGCCAGTAGATAATATATATATATATATATATATTCACTGAAAAAACCATAGGTTTCAGACACGTTATAGTTACAAATTAGCATTTAAAAAACCTTTGAAATTCACTGAAAAAACCATAGGTTTTAGGGACAGTTATAGTTACTTGGACATTGCACTCATACAAAACCCGTGAAATTCCCCCGTTATAGTTAGTTCAGCTAACTATAACTCGCGCCCCGCAATGCACTGCTGATGACGTCACATATTACATCACTCATGACATGGTCAGTGACATCACTGATGACATCACTGATGACATCTCAAATGACATCACTGATGACATCATCCACGTGATAATCTGATGCACCTCCTCACACCCTAATATAACCTTTGATACACCCACTCTAAATTACAGACTGCCATTCGCAAAACCATAGACACTCCAACACCAATAACTACATACCCACTCACTGATTCTAATTTGATGCTAATTTGTAACTATAACGTGTCTGAAACCTATGGTTTTTTCAGTGAATTTCAAAGGTTTTTAAATGCTAATTTGTAACTATAACGTGTCTGAAACCTATGGTTTTTTCAGTGAATTTCAAAGGTTTTTAAATGCTAATTTCTAACTATAACGTGCCTGAAACCTACGGTTTTTCAGTGAATTTCAAAGGTTTTGTAAATGACAATTTTTAAATGTATTAATTGTTATATTAATTTTTTCATACTGATTTACTACATTTTTAGAAACAATTTTTTTTACATATTTTATTTTTTAAATTACATTGTAATTACATTATACATTACATTACAAAAAATACTTTATCAGAATGAATTACTTTAGTTTAAATACTTTGCAGATAGGCAATAGACTTTTAAGTACAGTAGTTACAGTTGTTGCAATGGGCAACACATTTTCAAACACAATGCAACATTCAGCTCAATGTGAATTTCTAGTTAAATGCAATTAGTTACTTTATGGATTACTTTTGTAACCACAGGACTGGATCCTAGATTCAGTCCTGGTACATCTCCTGTAAACAGTTGAGTAAAAGCGTTTTGGTTACAGTCGTGATTTTTAAGGAATATTATTGTATTTTAAAAGTTGACACTTTGAAACTTTTTCTCATAGAATCACCAATGTTATCCTATGGAAGGAAATTCACTTAGCAGGTAAAAACTGTTATTGTTACTTTTTCTTACTCAGTGTTGGATCCTGGATCCAGCACTGGTGCATCTCCTGTAAACAGTTGAAAGAATGCGTTTAAGTCATACTGTCGATTTTTAAGGAATATTTGTAGTTTGTGAAAATCAACACTTTGAAACTTTTTGCTGAAAACCAGTCAATGTTAGCCTATGAAGGAAATTCAAGTTACTGGTAAGTACGGTTAAAATTACTTTTGAGGATCAGTACTGGGCTGAAACATGCAGCACTGAGGTCTCTCCTGATAACAGGTGAGTAAATCGGAGTCGTATTTCGGCTGATTTTAGAGGAATATTTTAAAGTTCCAAAACTCCACACTTCGAAGAATTTCCAAGTGAAACCAGTCAATGTTAGCCTATGGAAGGAAATTCAAGTTACTGGTAAGTACGGTTAAAATTACTTTTCAGGACCAGTACTGGGCTGAAAGATGCAGCACTGAGGTCTCTCCTGATAACAGGTGAGTAAATCAGAATTCGGATTTCGGCTGATTTTAGAGGAATATTTGTATGTTTCAAAAATCAACACTTAGAAGAATTTCCAAGTGAAACCAGTCAATGTTAGCCTATGAAGGAAATTCAAGTTACCGGTAAGTACGGTTAAAATTACTTTTCAGGATCAGTACTGGGCTGAAAGATGCAGCACTGAGGTCTCTCCTGATAACAGGTGAGTAAATCGGAATTCGTATTTCGGCTGATTTTAGAGGAATATTTTAAAGTTCCAAAACTCCACACTTAGAAGAATTTCCAAGTGAAACCAGTCAATGTTAGCCTATGAAGGAAATTCAAGTTACCGGTAAGTACGGTTAAAATTACTTTTCAGGATCAGTACTGGGCTGAAAGATGCAGCACTGAGGTATCTCCTGATAACAGGTGAGTAAATCGGAATTCCTATTTCGGCTGATTTTAGAGGAATATTTGCACAATGGTGAAGGGAGGGGCGGGGCCTGAGGTGACATCTTTGCAAGCGCGCCCCGTGGCGCGTTTTAAGTTGGGGAATAAGTCCCCTTGAATCCTGAGGGTCCCTAGGGGCCAACTAGACCACCAGGAACCTCCAATATGCGCCAGGGGCTGCGTTGCAGAGACGTGTAGAGAGGCCACACCCCTTTTACACCTCACTGCAACGCAGCTCTGTGCGCATTCTGGATGTACCTGTTGGGCTAGTTGGCCCCAGGGACCCTCAGGATTGAAGGGATTTAATTCCCCATCTTAAAACGCGCCACGGGGCCTGTTTCACACATGTCACCTGAAGCCCCGCCCTCCTTCACCACTGTGCAAACGCGCCCCGTGGCGCGTTTTAAGTTGGGGATTAAGTCCCTTGAATCCTGAGGGTCCCCGGAGTCCAACTAGCCCACCATATACCTCCAAAAGCGCCACAGAGCTGCGTTGCAGAGAGGTGTAAAAGGGCGTGGCCTCTGTACACCTCTCTGCAAGGCAGCCCCTGGCGCATACTGGAGGTACCTGGTGGGCTAGTTGGCCCCAGGGACCCCAGTATTCAAGGGATTCGTTCCCCCTCTGCAAACGCGCCAGGGCGCGTTTGCAAGTGGTGAAGGAAGGGGGCGGGGCCTGCGGGCTCGATCGTTTTTTGTTTGTTTTTTTTTCTCCGCTGAAGGGGGGCTGTGTGGCCCCCTTCCTTTTCTTTTTTTGGGCCCTGGGGACCCCATCCCCCAGGGCCTTACACCTTTTTAAATTACCTTTTAAAAAAAAAAAAACGGGAAGGGCCGCGTGGCCCCCTTCCCTGGGCCTGTATTGGCCCCGGGGACCCCATCCCCCGGGGCATGGCCTCTATATTTATTTTTTGAGGGGGCAGCGTGGCCCCCTCCTCTGGCCATTTTAAGGCCCCGGGGACCCCATCTCCCGGGGCCGGTCTTTCCATTTTTTTTTTTAATTTTTCCTCTTTTTTGGGGAGGGGGCCGCGTGGCCCCCTCCCGGACCCTACTTGCCCGGGGACCCCATCCCCCGGGGCTGGCCCTCTCCGTTGGGGACTGTGGGGGGTCCCCAATCCCCCACAGTCCCGCCGGCTCCCCACGTCCCTTGGGAGCCGGCATTGCTGTTCCCACATGGGGAGCAGCTGACATGCTGCTCCCCATGTGGAAAAGCAATCGCTTTGGATATTGGAAGAGAGAGCAGGTTTCCTGCTCTCTCTTCCAATATCCAAAGCAGTTTGCTATGGCAGGACGGGAGCCGCGAGGCTCCGTCCTGCCATAGCAAACTACAGTGTCCCGGGGTAGGCACCCGGGACACTGCAGGAGCCGACCCTGGGGGTGGTGGTCCCCAGGGCCATCAAGGGCTCCAGGAGGGGACGCGCGGCCCCCCTCCCATTCAGTACACAGCCCCGGGGAGGTGGTGGTCCCCGGGGCTCTGGGGTCCGTAACGGACCCCCATATTAAAATGTTTAGTGCCCCGGGAGGTGGTGGTCCCGGGGCGTGTGGGGGCTGGAGCCCCCACACAGGTTTAATAATGTATTTTAAAAAAGCCCGGGGAGGTGGTGGTCCCCGGGGCTGCGGGAGAGCTCAGAGCCCTCCCGCACCATTTTAAAAAGCCCGGGGGTGGCGGTCCCCGGGGCTTGGGAGCCTTTGAGGCCCCCACACATTAAATTATCCCCCACCATGCCCCCGGGACTTGGGCCACCCGAGGGCCAATTAACTATCGAGCGCGGGAGACCGCGCTTCGATTTTCGGCAGGATTCGCGCACCCTGAGCGCATCCTGCCGATTTTTAAAATTTTTTTTTATTTTTTTTGCCCAGGGGGTCCTTGTGGGACCCCCTGAGCAAACCTAGGGAGTCAGGGTGTTTCTACCCTGCCCCTTTGTGCGCTTTGCGCACTTGTTTCTGTCCCTCGGTTCTACCGAGGGACAAAATAACTGCCAACATTTCCTGAATCGGAATGTTGACAGCCAGCTGACAGCCAATTAACATGCAGCTCGTGATCGGGAGGATGCAGCGGACCCTACTCGTCCCTAGATATCACTAACTTTTTACTTTTCATTTTCTCAGCATCTACTGAACGGATTTACACCATTTAACAAAAGGGTTCTTTCTGAACCAAGAACTACCTCTTTGCCAAATTTGGTGTAATTCCGTTCAGCAGTTCGGGCTGTAGCCGTGTCTAAAGTTTCCTATGGGAAAATGCATGGGAAAACGCGTTTTGGGACCCCCTTTTTTCTTGGCCCCCGCTTGACGTATCACCCCGAGACTTTCAGGGTAGGAGCGGACCGGAGCGCCCACGAAGTTTGAAAATTTCGCGAAGATACGTCAACCGGCAAGAGAGTTATTTCAAATAGAATGTCGCGGATTTCCTATGGATAATAGGTTGTAACTATAACTATCTACTGGCGACCGCCAGTAGATAATATATATATATATATATATATATATATATATATATATATATATATATATATATATATATATATATATATATTAATATATATATTTATCTATATCTATATAAATATTACCTACTGGCGGTCACCAGTAGGTAGTTATAGTTAGGACCTTGTTTCCATAGGAAGATTGTTTTTTAATTAGAATATATCTTTGCCGTCGTTTGATGTGAAATTTCCAAAACTAATGGCCCGCTCATTTAAGCTGCTGTGTTGAAAGTTTTGGGGTGATTCATCAAGCGGGGGCCGAGAAAAAGGGGGGTCCCAAAATGCATTTTCTCCATGTTAATTTTCATAGGAAAGTTTAGACAAAGCTACGGCCCGAACTGCTGAACGGAAGTATAATAAATTTGGCAAAAAGGTAGCTCTTGGTCCAGAAAGCGTTCTTTTTGTTGAATGGTGTAAATCCTTTCAGTAGTTTTTGAGAAATTTAAATAATTACAGATATACAACTTTGGACAAGCCTGAGATCTGATTGGCTGCCAACAGGTCCAACCAGGAACTGTTGGCAGCCATCTTGTGACTCAGTAGAACACAAGACAAAAGATAGAAAAATGATTTAAAAAAACAAAAAAAGGGAACAGGGTAGAAACACCCTGACCTCCTAGGCCTTCTCCGGGGTCCCTGCCAAAAAAAGCACTTTTTTAAAAACCTTTTTGGTTGGCTTAGCACTGGGTGCGTGAATCCAGCAGATTTATGTTTTTTAAACGAAGCGCGGGCTCCCACGCTATGTTTCCTTAAGCCTCTGGGTGGGCCCGGTCGCAGAGGCAATTTCTATTTGTGATGCAGGGGTCCATGGGGGCCCCCGCTGCCCCCGGGACCGCCACCTCCCAGGGGCACTCTTTAATAAATGCGGGGGCATGTGGCCCCTGTAGCACCTGGACCTGCAACCTCCCTGGGGATTTATAAATTTATTAAAAAAAGGCATGGGAATCCTGCCCCTCATGCTGCCCTGGGGACTGTCACCTCCCTGGGGCTTTAATAATTCAGGGTGGGGGCCACGTGGCCCCCCCAGCCATGGGTAACACCACCTCCCCAGCGCTTTATAATTTTAATAAAAGGTGTGGGGGGCATCTGCCCCCCATGCAGCACCAGGGACCACCACCTCCCCGGGGCTATATGACTTAAATGCAGGGGGCCACATGGCCCCCCTGTAGCCCCAGGGACCACTATCGCCCAGGGATATCTTTCAAAATTGAAATGTGTGTGAGGGCTTAAGCCGTATACACTGCCCCAGGGACTGCCACCTACCCACACAGATCAATTAAATGCGGGGGTCCGTTGTGGATCGCTGGCACCAGGGATCACCACCTCCCTGGGGCTATTACAATGATGGGAGGGGAGCCGCATGGACCCCCTCAAGGAGCCCTCCATGGACCTGGGGACCGCCACCCCCCAGGGCCGGCTCCAGCAGTGTCCCCGGGTGTCCACCCCCGGGACATTGCAGTTTGCTATGGCATGGCAGGAGCACTGCTCCTGCCATGCCATAGCAAACTTCTGCTTCACTTCATGGAAGCGAAAGTAGGAAAACTACTCTTGCTTCCATGAAGTGAAGCAGAATTGCTTTTGTGCAAAGCAATGCTGGCTCCTGCAGGAACCGGCAGGGATCCCCAATGGTCCCCAACGAATTGGCCATGCCCCAGGGAATAGGGTCCCCATGGCCGAAAATGGATGAAGAAGGGTGCCACTTAGCCTCCATCCCTTTTTAAAAAAAAAAATAATGGAATGGCTGGGCCATGGCGGATGGGGTCCCCAGAGATGGTATTAGCCTGAGAAGGGAGGCCACACAGCCCCTCTCCCTAAATTTGTTTGGTTTTTTAAAATTGGCCAGGCCTTGGGGAATCTTCCTTCTTTCTATACCTTCTTTCTAATCTTCCTTCTTTCTATATCTTTCTATACCTTCTTTCTATACCTTTCTATACCTCTCTTTTATCTTTCTGCACCTCTCTTGCCTTTTTCCCCATCCCTCTTCCCTCTTTCTGAATCTCTCTTGCTTCTTTCTTTACCTCTCTTACTTCTTTCTGCACTTCTCTTCCTTCTTTCTGTATCTCTCTTGCTCTTTCTGCACCCCTGTTCCCTATTTCCGCACCTCTCTTTCCTGTTTCTGCAACACTCTTACCTCTTTCTGCAGTTCTCTTGCCTCTTTCTGCAGCTCTGTTGCTTCTTTCTGCACCCCTCGTGCCTCTTTCTGCATCTCTGTTGCTTCTTTCTGTATTTTTATTGCTTCTCTCTGCACCTCTCTTGCTTTCTTCTGCACCCCTGTTGCCTCTTTCTTAACACCTCTACCCACTTTCTGTACCTCTCTTGCCTCTTTCTGCATGCCTGTTCCCTCTTTCTGCACCTCTCTTGCCTGTTTCTACACCTCTCTTGCCTCTTTTTGCAGTTCTCTTGCCTCTTTCTGCACCTCTGTTGATTCTTTCTGAACTTCCCTTCCATCTTTCTGCACCTCTGTTGGTTCTTTCTGCACCTCTCTTGCCTCTTTCACTACCCCTCTTCCCTCTTTCTGCACCTCTCTTGCTTCTTTCTGCAGTTCTATTGCCTCTTTCTACACCTATGTTGCTTCTTTCTGCACTTCTCTTGCCTATTTCTGCACGTCTGTTGCTTCTTTCTGCACTTCTATTGCCTCTTTCTGCACTTCTCTTGCCTGTTTCTGCACCTCTCTTGCCTGTTTCTGCACCTATCTTGACTCTTACTACACTTATTGTGCGTCTTTCTGAACTTCTCTTGCTTCTTTCTGCACCCCTCTTGCCTCTTTCTGCATTTCTGTTGCTTCTTTCTGCACTTCTCCTTCCTCTTTCTGCACCTCTCTTGCCTCTTTCTGCACCCCTGTTCCCTCTTTCCGCACCTCTCTTTCCTGTTCCTGCAACTCTGTTACATCTTTCTGCAGTTCTCTGGCATATTTCTGGAGTTCTGTTACTTCTTTCTGTACCCCTCTTGCTTCTTTCTGCACCTCTGTTGCTTCTTTCTGCATTTCTCTTGCTTCTTTCTGCACCTCTCTTGCTTCTTTCTGCACCTCTCTTGCTTCTTTCTGCACCTCTCTTGCTTCTTTCTGCACCCCTGTTGCCTCTTTCTGCACACCTCTTCCCACTGTCTGCACCTCTCTTGCCTCTTTCTGCACCCCTGTCCCCCCTTTCTGCATCTCTCTTGCCTGTTTTTGTACCTCTCTTGCCTCTTTCCGTAGTTCTCTTGCCTTTTTCTGCACCTCTGTTGCTTCTTTCTACACATCCCTTGCCTCTTTCTGCACCTCTGTCGGTTCTCTCAGCAATTCTCTTGCTTCTTTCTGCACCTCTCTTGCTTCTTTCTGCACCTCTCTTGCCTCTTTCCCCACCCCTCTTTCTGTACCTCTCTTGCCTCTTTCTCCAGTTCTATTGCCTCTTTCTACAACTCTGTTGCTTTTTTCTGCATTTCTCTTGCTTATTTCTGCACCTCTGTTGCTTCTTTCTCCACTTCTATTGTGTCTTTCTGCACTTCTCTTGCCTGTTTCTGCACCTCTCTTGCCTCTTTCTGCACCTCTCTTGCCTCTTTCTACACTTATCTTGCATCTTTCTGCAACTCTGTTGCTTCTTTCTGCACTTCTCTTGCCTCTTTCTGTATCCCTCTTGCCTCTTTCTGTACCCCTCTTGCCTCTTTCTGCACCTCTGTTGCATCTTTCTGCACTTCTCTTGCTTCTTTCTTCACCTGTCTTGCTTCGTTCTGCACCCCTCTTGCCTCTTTCTGTACCCCTCTCCCTCTTTCTGCACCTTTCTTGCTTCTTTCTGCACCTCTCATACCTCTTTCTGCATCTCTGTTGCATCTTTCTGCACTTTTCTTCCCTCTTTCTGTATCTCTCTTGCTCTTTCTGCACCCCTGTTCCCTATTTCCACACCTCTCTTTGCTGTTTCTGCAACACTCTTACCTCTTTCTGTAGTTCTCTTGCCTCTTTCTGCAGCTCTGTTGCTTCTTTCTGCACCCCTCTTGCCTCTTTCTGCATCTCTGTTGCTTCTTTCTGTATTTTTATTGCTTTTTTCTGCACCTCTCTTGCTTCTTTCTGCACCCCTGTTGCCTCTTTCTTAACCCCTCTTCCCACTTTCTGTACCTCTCTTGCCTCTTTCTGCACGCCTGTTCCCTCTTTCTGCACCTCTCTTTCCTGTTTCTACACCTCTCTTGCCTCTTTTTGCAGTTCTCTTGCCTCTTTATGCACCTCTGTTGCTTCTTTCTGAACTTCCCTTCCCTCTTTCTGCACCTCTGTTGGTTCTTTCTGCACCTCTCTTGCCTCTTTCACCACCCCTCTACCCTCTTTCTGCACCTCTCTTGCTTCTTTCTGCAGTTCTATTGCCTCTTTCTACACCTCTGTTGCTTCTTTCTGCTCTTCCCTTGCCTATTTCTGCACCTCTGTTGCTTCTTTCTGCACTTCTCTTGCCTGTTTCTGCACTTCTCTTGCCTGTTTCTGCACCTCTCTTGCCTGTTTCTGCACCTATCTTGACTCGTTCTACACTTATCTTGTGTCTTTCTGCACTTCTCTTGTTTCTTTATGCACCCCTCTTGCCTCTTTCTGCATTTCTGTTGCTTCTTTCTGCATTTCTCCTTCCTCTTTCTGCACCTCTCTTGCCTCTTTCTGCACCCCTGTTCCCTCTTTCCGCACCTCTCTTTACTGTTCCTGCAACTCTGTTACCTCTTTCTGCAGTTCTCTGGCATATTTCTGGAGTTCTGTTGCTTCTTTCTGTCCCCCTCTTGCTTCTTTCTGCACCTCTGTTGCTTCTTTCTGCATTTCTCTTGCTTTTTTCTGCACCTCTCTTGCTTCTTTCTGCACGTCTCTTGCTTCTTTCTGCACCCCTGTTGCCTCTTTTTGCACACCTCTTCCTACTGTCTGCACCGCTCTTGCCTCTTTCTGCATCCCTGTCCCCCCTTTCTGCATCTCTCTTGCCTGTTTCTGCACCTCTCTTGCCTCTTTCTGTAGTTCTCTTGCCTTTTTCTGCACCTCTGTTGCTTCTTTCTACACATCCCTTGCCTCTTTCTGCACCTCTGTCGGTTCTCTCAGCAATTCTCTTGCTTCTTTCTGCACCTCTCTTGCTTCTTTCTGCACCTCTCTTGCCTCTTTCTCCACCCCTCTTTCTGTACCTCTCTTGACTCTTTCTCCAGTTCTATTGCCTCTTTATACAACTCTGTTGCTTCTTTCTGCATTTCTCTTGCTTATTTCTGCACCTCTCTTGCCTCTTTCTGCACCTCTCTTGCCTCTTTCTACACTTATCCTGCATCTTTCTGTACCTCTGTTGCTTCTTTCTGCACTTCTTTTGCCTCTTTCTGTACACCTCTTGCCTCTTTCTTCACCTCTATTGCTTCTTTCTGCACTTCTCTCGCTTCTTTCTTCACCTGTCTTGCTTTGTTCTGCATCCCTCTTGCCTCTTTCTGTAACCCTCTCCCTCTTTCTGCACCTTTCCTGCTTCTTTCTGCACCTCTCATACCTCTTTCTGCATCTCTGTTGCATCTTTCTGCACTTTTCTTGCTTCTTTCTTCACCTGCCTTGCTTCGATCTGCACCCCTCTTGCCTCTTTTTTCACCCCTCTCCCTCTTCCTGCACATTTCTTGCTTCTTTCTGCACCTCTCTTGCCTCTATCTGAACTCCTCTTGCCTCTTTCTGCACATCTGTTGTCTCCTTCTGTACCTCTCTTCCTTCTCTCTGCACTTCTCTTGCCTCTTTGTGTATCTCTCTTACCTCTTTCTGGCACTTCTCTTGCCTCTCTCTGCATCTCACTTGCCTCTTTCTGCACCCCTCTTGCCTCTTCCTGCACCTTTGTTGCTTTTTTCTGCACATCTCTTGCTTCTTTCTGCACCTCTCTTGCTTCTTTCTGCACCCCTCTTGCTTCTTCCTACACCCTCTTCCCTCTTTCTGCACCTCTCTTGCCTCTTTCTTAACCCCTGTTCCCTCTTTCTGTACCTCTCTTGCCTGTTTCTGCAACTCTCTTGCCTCTTTCTTCACTTCACTTGCATTTTTCTGTACCTCTCTTGCCTCTTTCTGCACCTCTGTTGCTTCTTTCTGCATTTCTCTTGCTTCTTTCTGCACCCCTCTTGCCTCTTTCTGCACCTCTCTTGCCCCCTTCTGCACCTCTCTTGCTTATTTTTGCACTTCTCTTGCCTCTTTCTACATCTCTCTTGCCTCTTTCTTGCACCTCTCTTGCCTCTCTGTGCATCTCTCTTGCCTCTTTCCGCACCCCTCTTGCTTCTTCCAGCACCTCCCTTGCTGCTTCCTATACCTCTCTTGCTTGTTTCTGCATCTCTCTTGCCTCTCTCTGCACCCCTTTTGCTTCTTTCTGCACCCCTCTTCCCTCTTTCTGTATCTCTCTTGCCTCTTTCTTAACCCCTGTTCCCTCTCTCCGCACCTCTCTTGCCTGTTTCTGTACCTCTCTAGCCTCTTTCTGCACCTCTGTTGCTTCTTTCTGCATTTCTCTTGCTTCTTTATGCACCTATCTTGCTTCTTTCTGCACCCCTCTACCTCTTTCTGCACCTTTCTTGCTTGTTTCTGCACCTCTATTGCCTCTTTCTGCATTCTCTTTCATCTTTCCACTTTCTGCACTTCTCTTGCCTTATTCTGCATCTCTCTTGCCTCTTTCTGCACCTCTCTTGCCTGTTTCTGCACCTCAGTTGCCACTTTCTGCAACTCTTTTGCCTCTTTTAGCACTTATCTTGCCTCTTTCTGCACCTCACCTGCCTCTTGGTGCACATTTCTTGCCTATTTCTAAACTTCTCTTGCATCTTTCTGCACCCCTGTTGCTTCTTTTTGCACTTCAGTTGCTTCTTTCTGTACCCTCTGGCCTCTTTCAGCGCCTCTGTTGCTTCGATCTGCACATCTGTGTCCTCCTTCTGCACTTCTCTTGCATCTTTCCTCACCTGTCTTGCTTCTTTCTGTACCCCTTTTGCCTCTTTCTGTACCCCTTTCCCTCTTTCTGCATCACTCTAGCCTCTTTCTGCACCTCTCTTGCCTCTTTCTGCACCTCTCTTGCCTCTTTCTGTACCCCTCATGCCTCTTTCTGTACCTCTGTTGCCTCTTTCTGCAACTCTCTTGCTTCTTTATGCACTTCTCTTGCCTCTTTTTGCATCTCTCTTGCCTCTTTCTGGCACTTCTCTTGCCTCTTTCTGCATCTCTCTTGCCTCTTTCTGCACCCCTCTTACCTCTTCCTGCACATCTGTTGCTTCTTTATGCACTTCTCTTGCTTCTTTCTGCACCTCTCCTGCTACTCTCTGCACCTCGCTTGACTCTTTCTGCACCCCTCTTCCCTCTTTCTGCACCCATCTTGCCTCTTTCTGCACCCCTGTTCCCTCTTTCCGAACCCATCTTGCCTGTTTCTGCACCCCATGTTCCCTCTTTCTACACCTCTCTTTCCTGTTTCTACAACTCTCTTGCCTCTTTCTGCACCTCTGTTTCTTCTTTCTGCACTTCTCTTGCCTCTTTCTGCACCTATCTTGCGTCTTTCTGCACCCCTCTCCCTCTTTTGGGACCTCGCTTACCTCTTTTTGCACATCGCTTGCCTCTTTCTGCACCCCTCTTTCCTGTTTCTGCACCTCTGTTTTGACATTCTGCACCTTTCCTGCTTGTTTCTAAACTTCTCTTTCATCGTTTTGCACCTCTGCACTTCTCTTGCTTCTTTCTGTACCCCTCTTGCCTCTTTATGCACCTCTGTTGCTTCTTCTGCACTTCTCTTGCTTCTTTCTTCACCTGTCTTGCTTCATTCTGCACCCCTCTTGCCTCTTTCAGCACCCCTCTCCCTCTTTCTGCACCTCTCTTCCTCCTTCTGCACCTCTCTTGCTTCTTTCTGCACTTCTCTTGCCTCTTTGTGCATCTCTCTTGCCTCTTTCTGGCACTTCCCTTGCCTCTTTCTGCATCTCTCTTGCCTCTTTCTGCACCCCTCTTGCCTCTTCCTGCACATCTGTTGCTTCTTTATGCACTTCTCTTGCTTCTTTCTGCACCTCTCTTGCTTCTTTCTGCACTTCTCTTGCTTCTTCCTGCACCTTTCTTGCCTCTTTTTGCAGCCCTCTTCCCTCTTTCCGCACCTCTCTTGCCTGTTTCTGCACCCCATGTTCCCTTTTTCTGCACCTCTCTTTCCTGTTTCTGCAGCTCTTTTGCTTCTTTCTGCACTTCACTTTCCTCTTTCTGCACCTCTCTTGCCTTTTTCTGCGTCTCTGTTACTTCTTTCTGCAATTTTCTTGCTTCTTTCTGCACCTATCTTGCTTCTTTCTGCACCCCTCTTGCCCCTTTCTGTACCCCTCTCCCTCTCTCTGGGCCTCTCTTACCACTTTCTGGCCCTCTCATGCCTGTTTCTGTACCTCTGTTTTCTATTTCTGAACCTCTCTTGCTTGTTTCTAAACTTCTCTAGCTTTGTTCTGCACCTCTGTTGCTTCTTTCTGCACTTCTCTTGCTTCTTTCTGTACCCCTCTTGCCTCTTTCTGCACCTCTGTTGCTTCTTTCTGCACTTCTCTTGCTTCTTTCTTCACCTGTCTTGCTTTGTTCTGAACCCCTCTTGCCTCTTTTTGCACCCCTATCCCTCTTTTTGCACCTCTCTTGCCTCTTTCTGTACCTCTCTTGCCTCTTTTTGTAGCCCTCTTGCCTCTTTCTGCAATGTACGTCAATTAATTGGGACTCATGCTTCTTGGTTTGCTTTTTTACTTCGGTGACTACTACCTCCAAGGCCGCAGTCCTGTCCTCAGTGTGGTTCAGGTGCTCCCCGATCTCAGAGCATGCCTTACCGACCTTCTGCACAGCCCCTTCCAGTTTTTTCGTGGCATGCCTTGCCCTTTTACTATCTGCCCGTGTCTCTGCCTGGTGTTCTTTAATGGACTCTAGTATTAAACTTGCTGGATTAGGCTCGGAAAGCAAGATGGCGGCCGCATAGATGCATCACGGACAAGCTCTCCCGAGGTCTCCAACACCCCCCTTGCTCCTGCTGATACGGCTCACAGTTACCGGCAGATTCCACTTGTGCTCTTGTATGGACACCTGGATTTATAAGAACAATGGTTCAAGTGTGGCCTAAAAAGGTCCAATAGCAAGAGTGGTGACCCAGAGAGGGGCACTGTATTTTTCAAAAAATGAATTTAATTCAATAGGGAGCAAGAAAAAGAGTCTGTAAAGGGTCATATAGGTCACAAAATGACAGATATTTATTCGCATAAATTTCAATTTTTAGGGTGCTCACACAGTAAGTGAAAGAAAGCATGACGTGAAATAGTGATAGTGAACTTTTTTTTAAAAAGACATTGCATTGACAACAATATAGTTGAACTCCCTAAATGATTTATACAGGTTACAAGGAGGTCATGTTGTAGAATGGTCGACGGCGTTTCAAACCCAATTATTGGGGTTCATCTTCAGGGCAATGGTGAGCTAGTTAGTGATCGTACTAATTGATCGTAGTCACTGGCGGTAAGTCAAAGGACGGAAAAACTTGGTCCGAAGCAAATTGGGTTTAGGGAAAATAACCCATGATTAGCTGGGTGGTTCCCAGGGACAGTGAATCAGCACGGGAGTCAAGGGCTCCCCGTAGGTAGTGTGTTTTAAAAGCCAAATTAAATCGTCATGTGAGATCAAGCAGACTAAAGCAGTGCAGCTGGGTAGTACATGAAGCCACCAGGGCAGTATCAATTTATTTTCATTAGCCAGCAACAGCAGCAGCAGGACGTCTCCGACTGCACGGCTTCAGGCACCCATTCATTGCCCTGTCGCCCAACAAAATAAATTGATACTATATTGTTGTCAATGCAATGTCTTTTTTTCAAAAAAAGTTCACTATCACTATTTCACGTCACGCTTTCTTTCACTTACTGTGTGAGCACCCTAAAAATTATGCGAATAAATATCTGTCATTTTGTGACCTATATGACCCTTTACAGACTCTTTTTCTTGCTCCCTATTGAATTAAATTCATTTTTTGAAAAATACAGTGCCCCTCTCTGGTCATCACTCTTGCTATTGGACCTTTTTAGGCCACACTTGAACCATTGTTCTTATAAATCCAGTACCGCCCCAGGTTCATATATCGGGGTACCCTTGTTTCCCAAAAATCTTGTACGGACAGCTGGCGCTGCTCTCTCTACTCGTGTGTGACTGCGGCATGGTTACCAGACCCCCGCTGCAGAGAGAAGGCAGGATCAGGAGCTGGCTTTCTGTGTTCGTGCCTGCTGTGCATCGGTGTCTCAGCGTCCTTGGCTGGTGGGCGGGACACATCAAGGAGTTTCCTCGATTGGTGGCTGGCCTAAGCTTCGGTACTGCCTGGGTGGTTTCTTGCACTAAAATGCCAGCAAAGATACAGAAGGATAGAGGAGAAGTACCAACAACATCCAATAGACCTGCTGCATGCGTCCCGGCTGCCAGACAGGATTCATCCCTCGAGCAGTCTACTGCAGGGACAGGTAAGACAGCAGATGTCCAAGCGTGGAAGCACAGGTCAGGCAGCACGAGTGCTGGAAAAAGGAGGAATCAAGTTGCTTCCAAAGGTATCAGGACAGGGGCTGGCACGGAGGAGGGGATCGGGGGTCTTGGTAATGATGCTCTACCTACACCGCAACCCTCAATAACTGATTTCTTTGTCAGCAAGCACTCTGGTAACCCGTCATGTCAGCCAGGCACTATTATGGAACCAAGCCACTGGAGTGAGTTCGATGCATGCGCCACTGCGGCTCCTGTAGTATTGGCAGGGGAGGCTTTGGTAGGAGATAGAGACTTATCTGGCCCAGGCGAATCTCTGCCACTTGAAGAGGCTTTGACATCAGCAGGGGCAGGAGGTAGCAAGGAAGGGTGCAACAAGGAGCTCGGTAAAGAGCAGCATGGAGTTACAGCGGTAGCAGTGACTGACATCACCCTGGATGGGGTGGATAAATTCTTCTCCCTAACTGATGGCTTGGAGTCTGAGGCCCCTAACTCATACAATAGTGAATCTAGTGGGACTAATTCTGTAACCTCAGAGTCCAGCACACTGGAAGCACCTGAAACTGCGCTTAAACGCCCGAAGCATCAAAGGGTCCATAAATGAACATTGGAACCGAAGAACAAAGAAATCAACTGGTAGTAGCCTGAAATGGGATTACTCCCATACAAAGATGGTTGAAAACCCGCCGGAATCACTAGCTGTAAATGAATTTGGGACAGCTGCCTCACAGCTAACTGATACCATGCTTCTTTTTGCACTTCTCTTGCTTCTTTCTGTACCCTCTTTCTTCTTTCAGCACCTCTGTTGCTTCTATCTGCACCTCTGTTGCCTCCTTCTGCACTTCACTTGCTTCTTTCCTCACCTGTCTTGCTTCTTTCTGCACCCCTTTTGCCTCTTTCTGCACCCCTCTCCCTCTTTCTGCACCTCTCTTACTTGTTTCTAAACTTCTCTTGCATCGTTATGCACCTCTGTTATTTCTTTCTGCAATTCTCTTGCCTCTTTCTGCACCTCTGTTGCCTCCTACTGCATCTCTCTTGCTTCTTTCTGCACTTTTCTTGCCTCTTTGTGCATCTCTCTTGCCTCTTTCTGGCACTTCTCTTGCCTCTTTCTGCATCTCTCTTCCTCTTTCTGCACCCCTCTTGCTTCTTCCTGCACCTCTGTTGTGCTTTCTGCACTTCTCCTGCTTTTTTCTGCACCTCTCTTGCTAATTTCTGCACCCCTCTTGACTCTTTCTGCACCCCTCTTCCCTATTTCTGTACTTCTCGTTCCTCTTTGTGCACCCCTGTTCCCTCTTTCCGCACCTCTCTTGTCTGTTTCTGCACCCCATGTTCCCTCTTTCTGCACCTCTCTTTCCTGTTTCTGCAACTCTCTTGACTCTTTCTGCACTTCTCTTGCCTCTTTATGCACCTCTCTTGCCTCTTTCTGCACCTCTGTTACTTCTTTCTACACTTCTCTTGCTTCTTTCTGCACCTATCTTGCTGCTTTCTGCACCCCTCTAACCTCTTTCTGCACCCCTTTCCCTCTTTCTAGACCTCTCTTACCTCTTTTTGCACCTCTCTTGCCTCTTTCTGCACCCCTCTTTCCTGTTTCTGCACCTCAGTTTTCCCTTTCTGCACCTCTCTTGCTTGTTTCTGACCTTCTCTTGCCTCTTTCTGCAACTCTCTTGCCTCTTTCTCCACTTCTCTTACATATTTCTGCACCTCTTTTGCGTCTTCCTGTACCCCTATTGCCTCTTTCTGCATCCCTGTTCCCTCTCTCCGCACCCCTCTTGCCTGTTTCTGTACCCCTGTTCACTCTTTCCACACCTCTCTTGTCTGTTTACACAACTCTCTTGCTTCTTTCTGCACATTTGTTTCCTCTTTCTGCACCTCTTTTGCCTCTTGCTGCACCTTTCTTGCCTCTTTCTAAACGTCTCTTGCGTCATTCTGCACCTCAGTTGCATCTTTCTGCATTTCTCTTGATTCTTTCTTCACCTGTCTTGCTTCATTCTGCACCCCTCTTGACTCTTTCTGCACCCCTCCCCCTCTTCCTGCACCTTTCTTGCTTCTTTCTGTAACTCACTTGCCTCTTTCTGAACCCCTCTTGCCTCTTTCTGCACCTGTGTTGCCTCCTTCTGCACCTCTCTTCCTTCTTTATGCACTTCTCTTGCCTCTTTGTGCATCTCTCTTGCCTCTTTCTGGCACTTCTCTTGCCTCGCTCTGTATCTCACTTGCCTCTTTCTGCACCCCTCCTGCCTCTTTCTGCACCTCTGTTGCATCGTTCTGCACTTCTCTTGATTCTTTCTTCACCTGTCTTGCTTCGTTCTGCACCCCTCTTGCCTCTTTCTGCACCCCTCTCCCTCTTCCTGCACCTTTCTTGCTTCTTTCTGCACCTCTTTTGCCTCTTTCTGAACCCCTCTTGCCTCTTTCTGCACCTGTGTGCCCTCATTCTGCACCTCTCATCCTTCTTTCTGCACTTCTCTTGCCTCTTTGTGCATCTCTCTTGCCTCTTTCTGGCACTTCTCTTGCCTCTCTCTGTATCTCACTTGCCATTTTCTGCACCCCTCTCGCCTCTTCCTGCACCTCTGTTGCTTCTTTCAGCACTTCTCTTGCTTCTTTCTGCACTTCTCTTGCTTCTTTCTGCACCTCTCTTCCCTCTTTCTGCAACCCTTTTCCCTCTTTATGCACCTATCTTGCCTCTTTCTGCACCCCTGTTGCCTCTTTCCGCACCTCTCGTGCCTGTTTCTGCACCCCTGTTCCCTCTTTCCGCACAACTCTTGTCTGTTTCTGCAACTCTCTTGCCTCATTCTGCACTTCTCTTGCCTCTTTCTGCACCTATTTTGCCTCTTTCTGCACCTCTCTTGCCTCTTTCTAACCTTATCTTGTGTCATTCTGCACCTCTGTTGCTTCTTTCTGCACTTCTCTTGCTTCTTTTTTCACCTCTCTTGCTTATTTCTGCACCCCTCTTGCCTCTTTCTGCACCCGTCTCTCTTTCTGTACCTCACTTGCCTCTTTCTGCACCTCTCTTGCCTCTTTCTGTACCCCTCTTGCCTCTTTCTGCACCTCTGTTTCCTTTTTCTGCACATCTCTTGCTTCTTTCTCCACTTCTCTTGCCTCTTTATGCATTTCTCTTCCCTCTTCCTGCACCTCTCTTGCCTCTTTCTGCACCACTGTTCCCGCTTTCTGCACATTTCTTACCTTTCTGCAGTTCTATTGCCTATTTCTACACCCCTCTTGCCTCTTTCTGTACCTCTCTTGCATCTTTCTGAACCTGTGTTCCCTCTCACTGCACCTCTCTTGCTTCTTTCTGCACCCTTCTTGCCTCTTTCTGCACCTCTGTTGGTTCTTTTTGCACTTCTCTTGCTTCTTTCTGCACCTCTCATGTTTCTTTCTGCACCCGCTTTTCCTCTTTCTGCACCACTGTTTCTTCTTTCTGAATTTCTCTTTCTACTTTCTGCCCCTCTCTTGCTTCTTTCTGCACCCCTCTTGCCTCTTTCTGCACTCCTCTCCCTCTTTCTGCACCGCTGTTTCTTCCTTCTGCACTTCTGTTGTCTCTTTCTACTCCCCTCTTTCTGCTTTCTGCACCTACCGTGCTTCTTTCTGCACCTCTCTTCCTTTTTTCTGCACCTCTCTTGCTTCTTTCTACACCCATCTTTCCTCTTTCTGCACCCCTCTTTCCTCTTTCTGCACATCTCTTGCCTCTTTCTGCACTTCTCTTGCCTCTTTCAGCATCCTCGCTGCTATTTGCACCTTGCACATGTAACGCTGTATTTCACGCTGTTTTTTCTACGTGAGCTTTCCCACGATCGTCCTCTTCCTGGTCGAGCTTTGCCGCGCACTGATTGGTCAGTTCCCTTCAATCACTGCGTCACCTGGGAGGAGCCAGTTGTGCCCCCCGGGCATTTAAATGCCGGCTGTAGCGCGGACGCGCTGTTGACACTGAGCGAGAGACTGCTATTGAATCTGCTGCTTTGTTATAACTTTTAACCCTGTTTTAACCTAAACTCGCTGCTATTTGCACCTTGCACATGTAACGCTGTATTTCATGCTATTTTTCTACGTGGGCTTTCCCACGATCGTCCTCTTCCTGGTCGAGCTTTGCCGCGCACTGATTGGTCAGTTCCCTCCAATCACTGCTTCGCCTGGGAGGAGCCAGTTGTGCCCCCCGGGCATTTAAATGCTGGCTGTAGCACGGACGCGCCAAAGGCAAGCCCGTCTGCGCCCATCCGTGCCAGGATGTCACCAGGAGCCAGGACCCCTGCTCCTTTACGAGCTCACCGGCTAGTCTATACACGGGAGACTTTGGTCTCCCTTCAAGGTGTGGACACCTGTGGGGATCACAGCCTTCCTCCAGAGGCTTGTCCCTCACATTGCAATCATTGCTTTTTTGAGATTAGCCCACGTCCCCGCCAATCAAACCCTGATTCCAACACCCAGAGTATCACCATTCTCAGCATTAACTGTTGTTCTTTGGTCAGACACCATGCTGAGGTGCTCCACCTTCTCCAAGAACAATCCCCGGAGGTTGTATTCTTAACAGAAACCTGGCTCTCGGATGATTCAGTGGCTATTCCTGCCCTGGCTCTCCCAGTTGGGTACGCTATGAGATGCCATAACAGAACATCAGGGAGAGGGGGAGGCATTGCTATTTTATATAAGGCCATCTATACCTGCAGCCTTGTTCACGTAGACATCGCCAACAGTGAAAGTGCTCTTTTTAAAATCTCCCTATCAGCCAACTTTACGCTCTCTGGACTTCTGATCTACCGCCCACCCAGCCCTTCGGCCATTTTTAGAGAATCCCTCACTAATGCCATCACCTCACTCGCTCTTCAGGTGGCCAATTTCAATATAATAGGGGACCTGAATCTCCACTTAGAGTGGCAGGAGTCTCAGGACATCCGCGCTTTCCTGAGTGACCTGGCAGCTTGCCAGCTAGTCCAACTGGTCCAGGCCCCCACTCACATAGCCGGCCATCTTTTGGACCCTATTTTTTCCAATCTCCAGTCTTTAGAAGTACTACCACCCCTCCCTATGCTCTGGACTGACCACTTTCTTATCAGGATGCGGCTGGTGCTGGCAGGCCCTAAATTACAGCCCCGCCGTGTCCCTTCACTGAAGCGCCCCTGGCATAAACTGGATCAGGCGGCCTTCTTGACCTCCTTAAGCACCCAGCACTCAGACTGGCCTGCCGATATGAACGAGGCCCTATTGTACTTCCAGAGGTGGATTACGTCAGCCTTGGATTTACACATCCCGCCCAAGCTCACGTTCCCTAAAAACACTCAGGCCAGCGGTTGGTTCAATGAACCTCTGATTTTAGCCAGGAAAAACTGCAGGGTCCTAGAACACCCCTGGAGGCGATCCTATGATCCTCTGGCTAAATCAAAATATAGCAATGCGATCAAGGCATACCAGAAACTGGTTAGGAAGACCAGAGCGGCACACTATGCCAACCAGATAACCGCAAGCAACAACTCGACTAAAACTATCTTCTTTCTTCTAAAAGAGTTGGTTAAGCCCTCAGCTGCCAACGATAGCACCATATCGTCGATTCTGCAATGTGAGGCACTGGCCAAGTTTTTTTGGGAGAAGGTAGAACGCATTTACAGAAGCTTCTACCCAGGGGACACCCCTGGGGGCACTGATCAGCGCAGCATGGTCAGCTCCAAGTCTCCCTCACTCGAAGTGCTCCCCTCACTCGCAGTGCTCCCCCCGATTACTTATCAAGCTATGGAAGCCCTGTTCAGCAAAGTCAAATCAGGATCTCCTGCTGACCCTTTAAAACCCGTTGCCTTCTGGAAATATCAACAGCATCTTCTGCCTGAGTGCCTGAAGCTGATAAATCTGTCCCTCTCGTCGGCGGTGGTCCCTAAGCCTTGGAATCACGCCAAGGTAGTCCCCCTAATAAAAAAACATCTCTAGATAGCTCCCTGCCAGAAAACTACCGCCCCATCTCGCTGCTTCCATTCTTGTCCAAGATCTCGGAATCCTATGTTAAGTCTCTTCTAACATCTTACTTGGAAGCGAACTCCATAGTCAATATCTCCCAAAATGGATTTAGACCCAAACACAGTACCGAGTCGGCCCTGCTGGCAGTTACGGAATTATTACGGTCCTCTTTGGATAATGGTCAAACCTCAGCATTAATCCTACTGGATCTGAGTGCAGCCTTTGACACTGTCTCCCATGAGATCCTGCTTTTACGCCTGGAGGAGATTGGTGTCAATGGTCTGGCCCTCTCCTGGTTTTCATCTTTCCTGAGAGACCGGACCTTCCAAGTTTCAGCCCCTCCCTTTCATTCTCGCACTCATCCACTGTGGTGTTGGGTACCCTAGGGCTCAGCACTAAGCCCAAATTTATTTTATATCTATGTGAGGCCTCTTGATCTGCTGGCCAAAACTCGGGGCATTTCCCTGATGTCATATGCAGATGACACCCAACTGGTGTTTGCTTTTTCCAAAAACCCCAGCCAGGAGTCGGCGAAATTCAAACAGGATCTGTCAGCAATCTCGGAGTGGATGGCCGCTAACTATCTGCAGCTGAACTCGTCCAAATCTGAGATCCTTCTAGCTGGCAAAGATTGCCATCTCTGGAGCAATGAATGGTGGCCGCCGGTGCTCGGAGCCCCCCACCCCTAAACAGGTGGTAAAAACATCGGTATACTGCTGGACAGTGACCTGACTTCTGAGAACCATGCCAAATCAGTGGCAGGGAAATGTTTTGGACTACTGTGCGGCCTCAAACCTATACTGGGTCTGTTCGATGCTAAGACCCGGCAACTGATTGTTCAAGCCTCTGTCCTTGCCAGACTAGACTACTGTAATGCGCTCCTTCTGGGCACCAACAAAGGCACTGTTAAAAAGTTGCAACATGCTCAGAATGCAGCTGCACATGCAATTTTTGCACTTCCTAAATATTGTCACACTTCTAGCCTCCTCTGTCGGCTTCACTGGCTCCCCCTCGAACAGAGAGTGTGTTTCAAAACGCTCTCCATCACTCATAGAATTCTGGGGGGTTCCAGCCCCAAAATCCTGAGTGATCTATGTTCTTACTATGTTCCCACACACCCGCTGCATTTGGCTGACCTATGCCAGGCCAGAATTCCTCGGATACCTAGAGCCAGAGCAGGCGGGTGCTCATTTGGGCATCTAGCCCCCGTCATTTGGAACTCCCTTCCCTTCCACATCTGTAACACCCCTGATCACCTTACCTTCAGAAGGTTGGTGAAGACAAGGCTATTCACCCAAATCTAACTGTCTCCTTTGTTCTGGATCCTCACTCGGTGTTCACTTTAGCGCTGGGATGCCCCGTTGCTGGGGCAGCCATGCGTTCTATAAATCTTTTAACATAACATAACCCATCTTACCTCTTTCTGCACCTCTCTTGCTTCTTTCAGCACTCGTCTTGCCTCTTTCTTTAACCCTCTTCCCTCTTTCTGCACCCCTATTCCGTTTCAGCATCTCTCTTGCCTCTTTCTGCAACTCGCTTCCTTCTTTCTGCACTTCTCTTGCGTCTTTCTGTACCTCTGTTGCTTCTTTTGCACCTCTCTTGCCTCTTTCTGAACTTTTCTTGCCTCTTTCTGCATCTCTGTTGCTTCTGTCTGCACTTGCTTTGCTTCTTTCTGCTCCTCTCTTGCTTTTTTCTGAACCCCTCTTGCCTCTTTCCTCACGCCTCTTCTCTCTTTCTGCACCTCTCTTGCCTCTTTCTGCACATCTCTTGCCTATATCTGCAGTCATCTTGCTTCTATCTGCACCTCTTTTGCTCCTTTCTACACTTCTCTTGCATCTTTCTGCAACCCTCTTTCCTCTTTTTGCACCTTTGTTCCTTCTTTCTGTGCCTCTCTTGCTACTTTCTGTACCACTCTTGCTTCTTTCTTCACCCCTCTTGCCTCTTTCTGCACCCATCAGGCTTCTTTTTGCACCTCTCTTGCCTGTTTCTGCACCACTGTTCCCTCTTTCTTTCTGTCCCTCTCTTGCCTGTTTCTGCAACTCCGTTGCCTCTTTCTGCACTTCTCATCCCTTTTTCTGCACCTCTCTTGCCTCTGTGCAGATCTCTTTCCTCTTTCTGCACTACAGTTCCCTCCTTCTGGCCCTCTCTTGCCTCTTTCTGCAACTCTCTTGCTTCTTTCTGCACTTCTCTTGCTTCTTTTTGCACCCCTCTTGCCTCTTTCTGCACATCTCTTGCCTATATCTGCAGTCATCTTGCTTAGATCTGCACCTCTGTTGCTCCTTTCTATACTTCTCTTGCATCTTTCTGCAACCCTCTTTCCTCTTTTTGTATCTCTGTTGGTTCTTTCTATGCTTCTCATGCTTCTTTCTGCACCCTTTTGCATCTTAATGCACCACTCATCCCTCTTCCTGCACCTCTCTTGTCTGTTTCTGGACGCCTCATGACTCTTTCTGCAGTTCTCTTGTCTCTTTCTTCACCTCTGTTGCTTCTTTCTGCACTTGTCTTGCCTCTCTCTGCACTTGTTGGTTCTTCTGTACTTCTCTTGCTTCTTTCTTTACCTCTCTTGCTTCATCCTGTACCTCTCTTGCCTCTTTCCTCACCCCTCTTCCCTCGTTCTGCACCTCTCTTGCCTCTGTGCAGATCTCTTTCCTCTTTCTGCACCTCTGTTGCCTTCTTTCTGCACTTCTCTTCCCTCTTTCAGCATCTCTTTTGCTTCTTTCTGCACTTCTCTTGCCTCTTTCCGTACCCCTCTTGCCTCTTTTTGCACCTCTGTTCCTTCTTTCTGCACCTCTCTTGCTACTTTCTGTACCACTCTAGCTTCTTTCTGCAGCCCTCTTGCCTCTTTCTGCACCCAACAGGCTTCTTTTTGCACCTCTCTTGCCTCTTTCTGCACCACTGTTCCCTCTTTCTTTCTGGCCCTCTCTTGCCTGTTTCTGCAACTCTCTTGCCTGTTTCTGCACTTTTTTTCCCTCTTTCTGCACCTCTCTTGCCTCTGTGCAGATCTCTTTCCTCTTTCTGCACCACTGTTCCCTCATTCTGGCCCTCTCTTGCCTGTTTCTGCAACTCTCTTGCCTCTTTATGCACTTCTCTTGCTTCTTTCTGCACCCCTCTTGCCTCTTTCTGCACCTCTCTTGCCTCTTTCTGCAGTTTTCTTTCCTCTTTCTTCACCTCTGTTGCTTCTTTCTGCACCTCTCTTGCCTTTTTCTGCACTTCTGTTGGTTTCTTCTGTGCTTCTCTTGCTTCTTTCTTTACCTCTCTTGCTTCTTCCTGCACATCTCTTGCATCTTTCCCCATCCCTCTTACCTCTTTCTGCACATCTCCTGCCTCTGTGCAGTTCTCTTTCCTATTTCTGCACCTCTGTTGCTTCTTTCTGTACTTCTCTTTCTTTCAGCATTTCTTTTGCTTCTTTCTGCACTTCTCTTGCCTCTTTCTGCACCCCTCTTGCCTCTTTTGCACCTCTGTTCCTTCTTTATTTGCCTCTCTTGCTTCTTTCTGTACCTCTCTTGCTTCTTTCTGCACCCCTCTTGCCTCTTTCTGCACCCATCTTGCTTCTTTTTGCACCTCTCTTGCCTCTTTCTCCACCACTGTTCCCTCTTTCTTTCTGGCCCTCTCTTGCCTGTTTCTGCAACTCTCTTGCCTCTTTCTGCACTTATCTTGCTTCTTTCTGCACCCCTCTTGACTCTTTCTGCACCCCTCTCTCTCTTTCTGCACCTCACTTGCCTCTTTCTGCACCTCCTCTCTTGCCTCTTTCTGTACCCCTCTTGCCTCTTTCTGCACCTCTGTTTCCTTTTTCTGCATATCTCTTGCTTCTTTTTGCACTTCTCTTGCCTCTTTCTGCATTTTTCTTCTCTCTTTCTGTACCTCTCTTGCCTCTTTCTGCACCACTGTTCCTTCTTTCTGCACATCTCTTTTCTGTTTCTTGAACTCTCTTGCCTTTATCTGAAGTTCTCTTGCCTCCTTCTGCACCTCTGTTGCTTCTTTCTGCACTTCTCTTGCTTCTTTTTGCACCTCTCCTGCCTCTTTTCCCACCCCTCTTCCCTCTTTCTGCACATTTCTTACCTCTTTCTGCAGATCTATTGCCTATTTCTAAACCTCTATTGCTTCTTTCTGCACCCCTCTTGCCTCTTTCCCCACCACTCTTCCCTCTTTCTGCAACTCTTATTGCCATTTTCTGTTCCACTCTTAATTCATTCTGCACTTCTCTTCCCTCTTTCTGCACCTCTCTTGCCTCTTTCTGCACTAATCTTGCTACTTTCCAGGCTATTCTTCCTCTTTCTGCACTTCTCTTGCTTCTTTCTGCACCTGTCTTCCCTCCTTCTGCACCACTCTTACTTCTTTCTGCACCCATCAGCCTTCTTTTTGTACCTCTCTTGCCTCTTTCTGCACCACTGTTCCCTCTTTCTTTCTGGCCCTCTCTTGTCTGTTTCTGCAACTCTCTTGCCTCTTTCTGCACTTCTCTTCCCTCTTTCTGTACCTCTCTTGCCTCTGTGAAGATCTCTTTCCTCTTTCTGCACTACTGTTCCCTCTTTCTGGCACTCTCTTGCCTGTTTCTGCAACTCTCTTGCCTCTTTCTGCACTTCTCTTGCTTCTTTCTGCACCCCTCTTGCCTCTTTCTGCACCCCTCTGGCCTCTTTTTGCAGTTCTCTTTCCTCTTTCTTCACCTCTGTTGCTTCTTTCTGCACCTCTCTTGCCTCTCTCTGCACTTCTGTTGGTTTCTTCTGCACTTCTCTTGCTTCTTTCTTCACCTCTCTTGCTTCTTCCTGCACCTCTTTTGCATCTTTCCCCATCCCTCTTTATGCACATCTGCTGCCTCTGTGCAGTTCTCTTTCCTATTTCTGCACCTCTGTTGCTTCTTTCTGTACTTCTCTTGCATCTTTCAGCATCTCTTTTGCTTCTTTCTGTACTTCTCTTGCCTCTTTCTGCACCCATCTTGCTTCTTTTTGCACCTCTCTTGCCTCTTTCTGCACAGCTCTTCCCTCTTTCTTTCTGGCCCTCTCTTGTCTGTTTCTGCAACTCTCTTGCCTCTTTCTGCACCCCTTTTGCCTCTGTCTGGACCCCTCTCTCTCTTTCTGCACCTTACTTGCCTTTTTCTGCACCTCCTCTCTTGCCTCTTTCTGTACCCCTCTTGCCTCTTTCTGCACCTGTG
>CAWUFW010025487.1:0-44333 GCA_963921515.1 Calotriton arnoldi
GAAGATGCAGACCGGCAAATGCTTTGTTGGTGCCTGCCAAGCAGGGGAGTCACTCCTTGACCCCAAGGGAGATTTCTTCAGTCCTCTAGTCTTGAGTAGAGCGTCGAAGTTCCAGGATTCAGTTGCAGAGTTTCGTCCAGGGATTTCTAAAGTCCTGTTGCCAGGGGTTCCTTACTTATACCTAAGAAAGGGGTTGGACTAACTCTGGGGACCCACCTTTGTGAGGGTTTGGAAAGAGGGGTGGCAACACCCATTTCCTTTGTCCAGTTTCACACCAGAGCAGGGGCTGGCAGCCCCTGTAACCGGTTTGAACTGGGGTATATGTAGGAAGGTGGAATCTGACTAAATGGTTGCCCCCACTTTTTTTATGGTGTTTTGCTGGTTTATGACTTAGTTGGACTGGGATCCTGCTATTCAGGGCCCCAGTCTATCTGCTTTCTCTGTAAAAAGGTTTCCATGTGCCTTAGGCACATCACTGATTGGAATCTGGAGTGCCCTTATAAGTCCCTAGTATATGGTATACTATGTACCAAGGGCATAGGTACCTCAGAGGCCTGCCTGGGGCTGCAGCATGTATTATGCCACCCCTGGAAGGCCATCCAAACTGACACCACAGGTCTGCTACTGCAGCCTGGGTAAGGTGGTGCATGCACCCCTTACTGTGATATAGGTTACCTATATCACTAAATACATACACACATATAAACCTATAAGTCACTCCTAAGGCAGGCCTTATCAATCCTAAAGGCAGAGTGCATGGTTCCTATGTGAGAGGGTGCCCCTGCATGAGCAGGGCCCCTCTGCAGCGTTCGGAGACCATCTCTGATGCTGTTTGTAGTGCAGCCTGACCATATACTCTTAAGCGCATTATATCCTCGCGGTAAAATGCTAACTTTGGAATGGCTGCACCTAAACATGTCGTGTTTGGTGTCAAACATCTTGGAATACTACCCCCCGCCAATCCTGGCGGCGGGGGTAGCATTCCACCCTTCTAGAGGGAAAGACATGTTAACTCTGGCTTACCCGGTAACTTCTTTCTGAAGCCCTGGCATCACAAAATGGATGCTGCTGCCACAGACACAAGTCTGGCCTCCTGCTGCTGGACGAAACTCCGGCAGGGGAGGCCTGGACAATAGGTTTCCTGTTGCAGGGAGGTGTGACCACCTCCCCAGACAGGATAATGTGTATTGGGGCTGGGTGGGTGCACTCTTAGAGTGCTTTGAAGTCCTGCACTGGGGGAGCAAAAGGCTCCTCTGTGCATATGCCAGTTCAAACCAGCTCAGGGGCTATCTGCCCCTGCTCTGGCGCGAAACTGGACAAAGGGAAGTGGGTGTAGCCACCCCCTCCCTTGACCCTCCCATAGGTGGGGTCATAGAGTTAGTCCCTTCCTGTTTTACTGGTTAAAATGGGGAACCCTTGCCACGGCAAGATTAGATTATACCTGGACGAAACTCTGAAACTGAATCCTGGACCTTCGACGCTCTACGACAAGATTAGAGGACTGAAGAATCTCCCTTGGGGTCAAGGAGTGACTCCCCTGCTTGGCAGGCACCAAAGAAGCATCTGTCCGGTTCGCATTTCTGAAGCTCCCGTCGGACGCCGAAGTCATCGCATCACCAGAGGTGGATTCTCAGACTTCACCGAGGCTACCCTGAGTCCCCAGCAAAGCTGAGGCCCGTGGCTATCGTGGGTGACTTGAGACCGTGACCCCTGGACACCGAGCACATTTGCAAGTGCATCATCTTCTGGGTATCCCAAGAAGTCGTGCTTTGGGCTCCGAGTAGCCCTAGCCTCCAGCACCACCTGCACCGAAGATCACTGGCCCCCACTCCACGAGTGTCCTGTAAGCCAGATCCACGTGCGGCGTCACGAGGCTCCTTCGCGGTCGCTAGCCCATTGGCTAGTAGCCCTTAACGAAGGCCAATCCTTTTCTTACTTGGCATCCTGGTTGCTCCAGGCCTGCCCTCACTTACCCTCGCTGGGTGAGTTCCACAGACCTTGCTAGTCTGCACCATCGACGATCTACATCTTAATCGAGACTTGCCGTTGCCAAGGCTTGTTGGGTCCAATCCGGTCGCTGACACCTCAGCACTCGACAGACATTGTGTACCAGCCAGAATCCTGCTCCTGGTTGCCGACAACGCCTCCCGGACCTCGTGGCTGAAGAGTCAAGATGACCGTCAACGCACCTGAAGCACTCGACATCGGTGGGCATCTGTCCATCGCCTTCCTGGTCACTGGCTAGTGACCCAGACTCTGTCCCCTCTGCTTTCAGGTTCACCAGAACTCCGATCCACTCTTGGATCCACCCGGACACTTTTCTCTTGGCCGCCAGCAGCACTTTGCAGCAGATCGCCATTCGAATCGACGACGAAACCCGACCCCGAAAGGCACCTATGCACCCGGCTTCCCTGGGGGAGGTAACACGAGTACTCCGGTGCTCCCATGGGTAGAGACTCTTCAAAGTCCTAGATCTCAAAGGGTTTTGTCCTAGTCCTCTTTTAAGTGTCCCTTTTCTCTATTTTCCCGATCCCGACTTTCTCCATAGAAGTAACGGCGTATTGCGGTTGTGTATTTACACTGCACGCGTCTCCCGTGGGTCCCCTGTGTCACTACCTTGGGTGGTTCCTTGTGGTCCAAGCACTTCTAGAGGCTCTAGGCCTAGTGTCTAGTTCAGTCGTGGTTCGCATACCACTTTATTGGTATATGGTTTGGTACGCCCCTAGGGCCCAAACGTGTATTTGTGCTATTACTGTGATTTAATATCTTATAACTTATGTACTTCGAACTCTAGCCTCATAAAGAGACTAGAGGGGTGTGTTTAGCAATAAATACATATATTTTGAATATATACCTGGTGTGGTGCTCTTTCATTTGGTCACTCAAGAGATTATAGACTGGTAAAACAAGCTGCTTTACATTCCTTCAAGACTTAGCCTGAAGGCTGCTCTCCATAGCTACCACTAGGATAGCTTTCAATAAGGTTGTCTTTAACCTATCTCCAATAAGGGGTTGTTTGGACTGGTGCAAGGTGCCCACTATAATTAGTGGACAGCATATGCCAGGCCAACTTCTCACATTGGTGTGCAGCGTGTGGGATTCCAGCTTGCTATTGTTTTACCAGATAATCTCAATTGAATTGATCAACTGAAAACACTAAAGGTACCTAAGGTACATATAATTTAAGCTTAGAATACAGTAAGTTCTACTGAACTTAGAGTTGTGTGTTAAGGGATAGCACAACCCTTTCTACAACTCAAGAGAGTTTAGTAGGCCACACTAGAGTAGGTAGTGCATACACCACACCACACTAGTAATGTCTTTAAGGGCAGGATCCAAAGAATCCTTGCAGGAAGCCATTGAGCTTCCACCCTCCAAGTATGATACACTCCCATTCTTGGAATTGAGAGCTTTATGTAACTTGAGAAAAATAAGGACAGGCCAAAGCCCCACCACCCAACACCTCAAGGAGCTGTTGGTGGCTTATGACCTTAGTAAGCCTGTAGGGACTGAAGGGGTAGGAGCTGAGGGTGGGGCAGGAGAACAGGAGGACGCTAGGGGTACCAATACCCCCAGCCCCCCCTCTGAAACTGGCCAGGAGGGTGACAATGACCCTGACCTGGAAAACCCAATCCCTCCTGTGGATGATGATGAGGATGATCAAGATGATGCCCTCTTTGTCCCCCCAGGAAGGATTAAGAGTGTGCCCAGGAAGTCTAGATCTCCTTCTCAGGAGTCTAACCACTCTGGCACCTCTATAGGGAGCTCTGTCTCCTCTCACAGGAGGGAATCCTCTCATGAGAGGAGAGCCAGACTGGTCCAGTATGAGGAAACTCAGCTGGAAATCAGAAAAAAGCAATTGGCTTTAGATAGGGAATCCCTAGATCTCCTTAGAGAGAGAAGAAAGTTGGGACTAGAGTCACATGGTGGCAGCAATATCCCTAGAGATAGGGAAAGGTCTTATGACCATAGAAACCTAAACAAGATTGTCCCTCCCTACCAGAGTGGGGATGACATCCACAAATGGATAACTGCACTGGAGAGGGCCTGTAAAGTTCAGAAGGTCCCCCAGAGGCAGTGGGCAGCAATCTTGTGGCTCTCCTTTGCAGACAAAGGTAGAGACAAGCTCCTCACTGTAAGAGAAGAGGATGCTGACAATTACACAGTCTTGAAGAGTGCTCTGATAGATGGGTTTTGGCCTAACCACTGAACAGTATAGGTTGAAGTTCAGAGACACCCAAAAAGCTCAGACTCAAGACTGGGTTGATTTTGTAGATTGTGCTACAAAGGCTCTGGAAGGTTGGATACATGGCAACAAAGTGCATGACTTTTTAGGATTGTACAATTTGATTATGAGGGAGCAGATCCTTAATAATTGTCAAAACCAGCTTTTGCACCAGTATCTGGTGGACTCTGATCTGACCTCTCCCCAAGAATTGGGAAAGAAGGCAGACAAATGGGTCAGAACCAGAGTAAAAACTAGAAATCAGGGTGGTGACCAGAAGAAAGATTCTACTAAGTCCCAAGAGAAAGGTGGGGATAAATCTAAGGATAAGTCCCCTACAGGGCCCCAAAATTCCTCTTCTGGGGTGGGTCCCAAACTCCTTCCTCTCCTGAAAAGAAACCCTATTGCCATGTCTGTAAAAAGCCTGGGCACTGGAAAACTGATCCCAGTTGCCCCAGGATTGGCAATAAAGAAAATGTTCCTCCCACAACTACTACCACCCCTCCTGGTACTACCAGTAGTAATCCTTCAGTTGGGAGTAGTGCACCCAAAAAGTTAGGTGCTTTTGCAAGAGGAACAGAGGTGGGCCCTAGTTTAGACAGGGACCCCTCACCAGACTCCTCTGACTCTGATGGTGGTATAGGATTTGCCACCTTTACCATTGGTCCCATAGCATTGGGCAGGTACAGACTGGAGCCAATGATTAATGGTCAGAAAGCTGTGGCATTTAGGGACACAGGGGCTAGTGTCACCATGGTGGCAGGGAAACTAGTCCCCCTCACCAGCTTTTACCTGAGTTTAAATACCAGGTGACCAACATTGATGGTGTCAGAACAGATCACCCCATGGCCATAGTCAATCTCAGCTGGGAGGGGGTCACAGGCCCAAAGAGAGTGGCAGTGTCCCCCACCTTACCTGTAGATTGCCTGATGGGCAATGATCTGGAAATTTCAGCCTGGGCTGAAGTTGAACACCAAACCCACCTTAGGATGTTGGGCGTCCCTGTAAAGGTTAGTGGGGCTGTAATGGCCACAGCCCCAGCCCAAGATTTTGGAGAGATGGAGCCTGGAAGAATGGCCCACTCTCCCCCAAAAGAGAGCACAAGGGTTGAAGAGAAGTCTTCTTCCCCCAGACAGTAGGTAAGGGTCAGCCTCCTCAGGGAACTGACCCTACCCCTAGTGAAGGAACTGCCACAGAGGTAGTCAGGCCTGGCCTGGCCACACCCCTGATGGCAGAGGACCCTTCCAAGGTGGTACCCAGTCTGGAGCAGGTAACCTGCCCCTCTCTACCCTGCCTCAGTCAGCCCAGGGCTGCAGAGGTCAGGGAGGTCAGTGGACCCCCAGGGCCCCCTGTCCAGAGGAAGCCCCCATCAGCAGATTAGGGGCACCCAGTCTAGTAGCCCTAGCCAGGTGAAAATTCCTCTACACACTGAGGGATCCCCCATACCTTTATGTAGGGACCTCCCCCAGAAGGACTCTGGTAGGCAAGGGCAAACCTGGGACCAAAATGTTCCAAACCTGCCATGTCCCTCCAGTAGTCCATCCAAAGGGACCCAACCCCCAGCTGTAGGCAGCCAAAGGTTGACCCTTAGAGCAAAGTGCAACTCAGTCATGGAAAGACAGGCATACATGGTGACCAGTGATCTGAGGAAGCTGAGGCCAACATTCCTAGGGCCTCACTTCCCTACTCAGACACCTCACCAGCCTTGTACTTTACCTAAGCACACCACAGGTAGTGATTCCCCATGGTGGAGACCCTCTCATACCCTTAGGGTGAGGGATTGCTTAGTGGACCATAAGACAGGGGGCAACCATGCTAGTGCAGGTGCTTCCTTATATGACCACTTAGTCAATGAAGGCTCAACTGGCCAAGGTTAGCCTTATCTCCTTTCGTTTGGGGGGGTTATGTAGGAAGGTGGAATCTGACTATATGGTTGCCCCCACTTTTTTTATGGTGTTTTGCTGGTTTATGACTTAGTTGGACTGGGATCCTGCTATTCAGGGCCCCAGTCTATCTGCTTTCTCTGTAAAAGGTTTCCATGTGCCTTAGGCACATCACTGATTGGAATCTGGAGTGCCCTTATAAGTCCCTAGTATATGGTATACTATGTACCAAGGGCATAGGTACCTCAGAGGCCTGCCAGGGGCTGCAGCATGTATTATGCCACCCCTGGAAGGCCATCCAAACTGACACCACAGGTCTGCTACTGCAGCCTGGGTAAGGTGGTGCATGCACCCCTTACTGTGATATAGGTTACCTATATCACTAAATACATACACACATATAAACCTATAAGTCACTCCTAAGGCAGGCCTTATCAATCCTAAAGGCAGAGTGCATGGTTCCTATGTGAGAGGGTGCCCCTGCATGAGCAAGGCCCCTCTGCAGCGTTCGGAGACCATCTCTGATGCTGTTTGTAGTGCAGCCTGACCATATACTCTTAAGCGCATTATATCCTCGCGGTAAAATGCTAACTTTGGAATGGCTGCACCTAAACATGTCGTGTTTGGTGTCAAACATCTTGGAATACTACCCCCGCCAATCCTGGCGGCGGGGGTAGCATTCCACCCTTCTAGAGGGAAAGACGTGTTAACTCTGGCTTACCCGGTAACTTCTTTCTGAAGCCCTGGCATCACAAAATGGATGCTGCTGCCACAGACACAAGTCTGGCCTCCTGCTGCTGGACGAAACTCCGGCAGGGGAGGCCTGGACAATAGGTTTCCTGTTGCAGGGAGGTGTGACCACCTCCCCAGACAGGATAATGTGTATTGGGGCTGGGTGGGTGCACTCTTAGAGTGCTTTGAAGTCCTGCACTGGGGGAGCAAAAGGCTCCTCTGTGCATATGCCAGTTCAAACCAGCTCAGGGGCTATCTGCCCCTGCTCTGGCGCGAAACTGGACAAAGGGAAGTGGGTGTAGCCACCCCTCCCTTGACCCTCCCATAGGTGGGGTCATAGAGTTAGTCCCTCCCTGTTTTACTGGTTAAAATGGGGAACCCTTGCCACAGCAAGATTAGATTATACCTGGACGAAACTCTGAAACTGAATCCTGGACCTTCGACGCTCTACGACAAGATTAGAGGACTGAAGAATCTCCCTTGGGGTCAAGGAGTGACTCCCCTGCTTGGCAGGCACCAAAGAAGCATCTGTCCGGTTTGCATTTCTGAAGCTCCCGTCGGACGCCAAAGTCATCGCATCACCAGAGGTGGATTCTCAGACTTCCCCGAGGCTACCCTGAGTCCCCAGCAAAGCTGAGGCCCGTGGCTATCGTGGGTGACTTGAGACCGTGACCCCTGGACACCGAGCACATTTGCAAGTGCATCATCTTCTGGGTCTTCCAAGAAGTCGTGCTTTGGGCTCCGAGTAGCCCTAGCCTCCAGCACCACCTGCACCGAAGATCACTGGCCCCCACTCCACGAGTGTCCTGTAAGCCAGATCCACGTGCGGCGTCACGAGGCTCCTTCGCGGTCGCTAGCCCGTTGGCTAGTAGCCCTTAACGAAGGTCAATCCTTTTCTTACTTGGCATCCTGGTTGCTCCAGGCCTGCCCTCACTTACCCTCGCTGGGTGAGTTCCACAGACCTTGCTGGTCTGCACCATCGACGATCTACATCTTAATCGAGACTTGCCGTTGCCAAGGCTTGTTGGGTCCAATCCGGTTGCCGACACCTCAGTACTCGACAAACGTTGTGTACCAGCCCGAATCCTGCTCCTGGTTGCCGACAACGCCTCCCGGACCTCGTGGCTGAAGAGTCAAGACGACCGTCAACGCACCTGAAGCACTCGACATCGGTGGGCATCTGTCCATCGCCTTCCTGGTCACTGGCTAGTGACCCAGACTCTGTCCCCTCTGCTTTCAGGTTCACCAGAACTCCGATCCACTCTTGGATCCACCCGGACACTTTTCTCTTGGCCGCCAGCAGCACTTTGCAGCAGATCGCCATTCGAATCGACGACGAAACCCGACCCCGAAAGGCACCTATGCACCCGGCTTCCCTGGGTGAGGTAACACGAGTACTCCGGTGCTCCCGTGGGTAGAGACTCTTCAAAGTCCTAGATCTCAAAGGGTTTTGTCCTAGTCCTCCTTTAAGTGTCCCTTTTCTCTATTTTCCCGATCCCGACTTTCTCCATAGAAGTAACGGCGTATCGCGGTTGTGTATTTACACTGCACGCGTCTCCCGTGGGTCCCCTGTGTCACTACCTTGGGTGGTTCCTTGTGGTCCAAGCACTTCTAGAGGCTCTAGGCCTAGTGTCTAGTTCAGTCGTGGTTCGCATACCACTTTATTGGTATATGGTTTGGTACGCCCCTAGGGCCCAAACGTGTATTTGTGCTATTACTGTGATTTAAGATCTTATAACCTATGTACTTCGAACTCTAGCCTCATAAAGAGACTAGAGGGGTGTGTTTAGCAATAAATACATATATTTTGAATATATACCTGGTGTGGTGCTCTTTCATTTGGTCACTCAAGAGATTATAGACTGGTAAAACAAGCTGCTTTACATTCCTTCAAGACTTAGCCTGAAGGCTGCTCTCCATAGCTACCACTAGGATAGCTTTCAATAAGGTTGTCTTTAACCTATCTCCAATAAGGGGTTGTTTGGACTGGTGCAAGGTGCCCACTATAATTAGTGGACAGCATATGCCAGGCCAACTTCTCACAGTATGCACGAGGACACCAAATGTGCCCCCAGTGCAGGACTTCAAAGCACTCTTGGAGTGCACCCACCCAGCTCCAATCCACTAAGGCCTGTCTGGGAGGTGGTAACACCTCCCTGAGACAGGAAACCTATTATCCAGGCCTCCCCTGCCGGAGTTTCGGTCAGCAGCAGGAGGCCAGACTCGTGTCTGTGGCTGCAGCATGCATTTTGTGATGCCAGGGCTCTGTTTAGCTGGTACCGGGTATACCGTTGCTGTCATGTCTTTCCCTCTAGAAGGGTGGGATCATACTCCCACACCAGTTACTGGTGTGGGGGTATGATTCCAAGGTGTTCGACACCAAACAAGACATGTTTCCGTGCAGCCATGCCAAAGTTAGCATTTACCACGAGGATATAATGCACTTAAGAGTATATGGTCAGGCTGCACCACAGACAACCCCGGAGAGGAGATTACAAGGGCTGCAGAGCGGCTCTGCTCATGCATGGGCACCCTCTCACATATAACCAAGCACCCTGCCTTCAGGATTGATAAGGCTGCCATAGGGGTGACTGATAGGTTTCTATGTGCAGTGATAGGTGAGATAAGGTGAACCTATATCTCTGCAAGGGGTGCATGCACCACCCCACTCAGTCTGCAGTAGCAGTCCTGTGGTGTCATTTTGGATGGCCTTTCAGGGGTGGCACAATACATGCTTCAGCCCCTGGTAGGCCTCTGGGGTACCTATGCCCAGGGTACATAGTATACCATATACTAGGGACTTATAAGGGCACCCCAGAATCCAATCTGAAGTGTACTTAAGGTACATGGAATCAATTTATAAGAGAAAGCAGATAGGCTGGGTACCTGAATAGCAGGTTCCCAGCCAAACTAAGTCAAAAACCATCAAAACACCAGAAAAAAAAGTGGGGGCAACCATGTAGTAAGATTCCACTTTCCTACACACTAGCTAGCCCACCATCTCCAACTAGACACCGATCACGGCCGAAGACACCGTCTCAACCATGAAAAGCATCCACTCGGGGGCCCCCACCGACCCATGCCCCCCTCACATCTACCACAGAGCCGCAGCCGCCATCGCATCCAAACTACAACGCACCATCAACACCACCTTCAAAACAGGCACCTTCCCAGATGACTGGCAGCGTGCAGAAGGCAGACCCCTGCTCAAGAAGCCCACAGCTGACCAAACCGACCTCAAGAACTATCGGCCCATCTTGCTCCTCCCCTTTGCAGCCAAAGTTGCAGAGAAAACAGTCAACAGGAAACTGACACGATTCATTGAAGAGAACGCCGTCCTCGACCCGTCCCAATCCGGATTCCGAAGCAACCACAGCACAGAGACTGCCCTACTTGCCGCCACAGGCGACATCTGCACCCTCCTGGACCAAGGCCACTACTCAGCCCTCATCCAACTAGACCTATCAGCGGCCTTCGACACCGTCTCCCACCGCACACTAGTCGCCAGACTACGCGATGCAGGCATACAAGGAACAGCCCTGGACTGGATCCAATCTTTCCTCACCAGAAGAAGCCAAAGGATCAGACTCCCACCCTTCCTCTCCGACCCAACGAAAATCACCTGCGGAGTCCCACAGGGTTCATCACTGAGCCCCACCCTCTTCAACATCTACATGGGCCCCCTCGCAGCCATCGTCTGACAACATGGCCTCAACATCGTATCCTACGTCGACGACACCCAGCTCATCCTCTCCCTCACCAAAGACCCCACCACTGCCAAACTCAACTTCCAGAAAGGAATGCAAGACTTCGCAGTCTGGATGACCAACAGCTGCCTGAAGCTCAACGCCGAGAAGACAGAAGTCCTCGTCCTTGGTACCACCCCTTCTGCATAGGACAGCACCTGGTGGCCGACTGCCCTCGGAAGCCCACCTACCCCCTCAGACCACACCAAGAACCTCAGCATCGTACTCAACTCATCACTCACCATGAACCGACAAGTCAACGCCATCACCTGCAGCTGCTTCAACACCCTCCGCATCCTCCGCAAGACCTTCAAGTGGATCCCCCCTGAGTCAAGGAAGACAGTCACCCACGCACTCATCACCAGCAGACTGGACTATGGATACACACTTTACGCCGGCATCAACAAGTCCCTACTCCGCAAACTTCAGACAATACAGAACACCACCGCCAGACTCGTCCTCGGCATCCCCCGACACGAACACATTAGCCAACACTTACGAACTCTCCACTTGCTCCCCGTGGATAAAAGAGTCACTTTCAAAATCCTCACTCACGCCTACAAATGCCTACACAACAACGGACCCAAATACCTCAACGACAGAATCAACTTCCACGTACCCAAAAGACACCTCTGATCTTCCAACCTCGCACTGGCCGAAACCCCACGCATCCACAGCACCAGAGCAGGCTTAAGATCCTTCTCTCACATTGCAGCCAAGACCTGGAACGAGCTACCGGCAGACATCAGATGCACCCCCTCCCTGAACACCTTCAGGAAGACCCTCAAGACCTGGCTCTTCGGCTAAACAGATCTGCGGACCCCACCCCCTCAGCGCCTTGAGACCCTCACAGGTGAGTAGCGTGCTTACAATTCCCTGATTGAGGGGGCAGCCAGCGTGCTCCAGCAGCGAGTTTCATTACACCTAAAGATCTGCCCATGTTGGTGGGATCACAAGCTGTACATAATTGGCATACAAGTACACTTAGGTAAGTCCCAGTCCTCAGCTACACTGGGTGTCTTTAGTGACACAACAAGATGTACAAGATTCACTCATTCAGCAGTGTCGCCCGTGGGCAGAGGACCCCCTTTCGGATAGGTGTATTCTGAACCGGGTTCGATCTTAGGTGCAGGACCGTGATCTCAACTTGTACTAGTGTGCCCTAACCTCACGCATGTTCCATAGGGCTCCAAGGATCCCCTGGGTCTGGCCTTGGGGTGCATGAGATGGCTGTACTCCTCCATGGCCGCACAGCTGGAGGCCCTTGAGCCATGCTGCCTCCGTGGGAACCAAGGGAGACATTCGGCGCCCTGCTCCCTACCACTCAGCCAGCAGCAAGGCCATCGATGCAAAGCGCTGGATCCATTTGGGAAGGTCGTTTGTCCGCCCTAGAAGGACAAGTTCAGGTGTGCGATTCAAAGGGACCTCCAGCATGTCTGTCATAGGAGAGAATACCTTTCCCCAAAATAGCTTTATTGCAAGACAGGCCCAGGCTAGATGCAAAAGGCAATGTTGATCGATTTGCTTTTTTTACAGTGAATCATACCACCAGGTGCAAATTGGGTGATGCATTCGGCCATGTAATATAACCAATGTAGGAATTTGTAGAGGATCAATTTGTGCTGTAGGTGAAGGGGACATTCTTCACTTGAGCACAACCATATTGCCAGGCCTTGTCCAGAACCACTTTCCCTAAATCTGTTTCCTATTCTATTTTAGCGACATATGTCACTGGTGTGGTGGTATCTGCTATTTCTTGCTGTAAATATTAAATTATTTTAGTCATGCCTGTTCTTTCAATCAATTTAGTGAACACTATCAGCTCAGTGGGGGCCTCCGGGAGTGTGGGAAGTGTTGCTCTAGCAGCGTGTCCCAGTCTATGGGACGGTAGCGCAGCCAGGGGAGTATTTCCCCCTCTCTCCTGATACGTTTGAAATGGTAAAAACTCCCCACCACGGAACAGATCTCCCAGTACTTCCAATTCCAGCTGCTGTAGGAGAGCTGGTTAACATTAATCAAGTAGTGGTAACAGGAAGGGGTTTGTTATCTAACTGCAAGAGAGGGGAGTATATCATATCTACGCCCAGAAGGTCGGCAATGGCCCACCACACGTGGACCGTGATGGCAATAACGTCCACTTCATCCCGTCTCCTACGGGGTTTTCAGGCCACCACCGTGGTTCACAGGACTGGCCGAACCAGGGTTCTTTCAATTGAAACATAAGTAAGTCCTGTGGTGTCATGGTCCCAATGTTATGGATGGTGAGCCTGCGCCACTGGATAGTAAACAATGTAAACAGGGTGGGCAACCCAATAACCCCTCTAAAGCAAGGGTATTAAAATCTATAAGGTAAGTTGCTAGCAAAAGGATTATTTATAAAATTACTTTGTCGTGAAGTTATTCATTTAAAAAGACTTAGGGGCCGATTACGATGGCGGAGGGACCGCCACCACCAGCCGTGCGGTGGCGGTCCCTCCGCCATCTGACTCCCATTTCCCCCGCCACATTAGGATGGCGGGGGGAATCGCTGTGAGACTGCGGCGGTCACAAAGACCGCCCTCCACGCTTCCGCCACAGGCAATCAGAGCGGTCAGCATGTGTAAAATGGTGGCGGTGCCTAGCAGGCACTGCCCGCTAGATTACAATGCTGGCATCAGCCAGCCTTTCTATGGCGGTGGACCATCCATGGAAAGGCTGGCGGAGGCTGGATTCGGTGGGCCCATTGCGTGCCCCCTCTGTGTGGGGGGAGGGTATTTGGGCAATGGGGGTACCCATGGTACCCCCCTACATTTCCATGCACAAGGTGGCAGGCACCATGCGTTGCCTGCCACCTTGTGTTTGGAAATGCCCGACATGGCCATTTAACATTGCGGCAGGTGCTGCAGCCAGCAGCACCCGCTGCAATGTTAAATTGCTGGATGCGACTGCCACGGTGGCGGTCGCATCGTGATTGGGGGTGCGGGACCGCCGCCTTACAGGTGGGCAATCCCGATCCCGCTACGATGGCGGGCCGAGTCAAGTCCGCCCGCCATCGTAATCGGCCCCATAGCATGTCCAAGAGTCAGGGCTGCTGCCTAAGCAGCGAAAGTCAAGGGTGCGCCACTGCGCAAACCTAAACGTAGCAGCTGCCCACTACTTGCTGGGCAACTGGGAAGATATGGGGCAAAGTAGTGCATCTCACTCTTAACTCTAAAAAGACGTGCCCCCAAAGAAAGAATAGCCTAAACGGTGCAGCTGCCCACTACTTGCTGGGCAGCTGGAAATATAGGCATGAGGCATGGGCCCTCAATGGCCCTTTAAACAAATGTGCCCCCTTTGTTGGAGCCACATGGGGCTCTGAAAACAATTATGCAAAGCGTTGGAGCCACTCAGGCTCTGTACGCAGATCATGCCCCCAAACACTGTGGCCCTCAGGGGCCCCTAAACTATTGGGCCCTCGTTGGAGCGCGCTGGCTCCTAAAACAATTGTGCCACGTTGGAGCGGCCCGCTGCCAAAACGGGCCGCTCAGGATCTGTGCCTCACACTGGCACTACAGAATATGGGCACTGGCACTACGTGTGCCCTCTGAGCCCCCACCTGGCCGGTATCACCCAGAGCCCCCACTCACCAACTGGGAGCAGGACTCCTCCGGTCTTCTCGGGGGATTCTGGCCACTGTACTGTGGGCTTCTCCCTCACTTGGGAGACTCCGGCGGCGTCTCTTTTTCACCCGGGCCCCCTCCTGGGACCCGGGACTTCAACGTGAAGCCTGCACGGCTCCGGACGGGCGAACCCGCCTCCCTCCCTTCAAGACGAGGAGGGGGGCGGAAATGGAGCCCGCAAGGCTCCCTTTTTCCCTCGCTTCACCCGAGCCCCCTCCTGGGACCCGGGACTTGTTCATCGGCACTCGAGGAGGCGGGGTAGGCTCCCGTCCTCCTCATCACGCAGCCAAGTTTCTGGCCGCACGTCACTCCTGCTTCCGGCCGGCCGGCCCCGCCCACAACCAGGCGGGCCGCGGATCGCGGCGGCAATTTCTGCTCGGCAATGCGGGGTAGGCTCCCGCAATTTAAATATAAAATAAGCGGGGTGACACCAGCTGACCACAGCACCACAAAGCGGAGTAGGCTCCCGCTATTTTAAATAATCGGGAAGCGGGGGAATCCCCTCGCTGGGATTCCCTCGATCAGCAGCTCCGCGCTGCGAAGCCCACGCTCTCCCTCTCCTTGGAGGGAAGATAAAAATAAAGCGCTCACAAGGCGCTAGATGCAGCCACAAGTCCTGGAATAAAAGTAAGGCAAAAGGGTCCTTTTAGTCATCAAGGGGCAATGCAGGGCCCAGGGAGGCAAGCCCTCATGGCAGCCCCCCCCTGGGCCCCAGCAGCAGCACGCCCCAGCAGGAACAGCAACCAAGCACTGAACATTTTCATGGGGTCACAGCCCCTATATTTATACAACAATTTCCCTTTGTGTCACAGCACAGGGCTTGGGGACACCAGTCAGAACTGGTTTAGGGGAGCTTTGGAGCACTTTGTTTTGCTCAGCTCCTCTCTCCTTTCAGAGTGTAGGCTAGGGACATCAGACGCACCACAGGAGGTGGAGCCAGCATTGTGGAGGGAAGGCACAGCCCTATTCAGGTCCCAGGTGCAACTCCTCCCTCCCATCTACCTGCAGATCTCTCTATTCAGTCCTGCGCCGACTCACCCTGCCCCTCCTGGAGCCACACACACCTCCCAGCCCCTGTCACTCACAAGCCAGACATGCAATTCACATCAGGCAGGTAGACACAGAGCACACAGAAATGCCAACTTCTAAAAGTGGCATTTCTATACCAGTCACAATAAATCTGCGCACACCATTGCGCAGCATTTATTCTCACAAATTCATACATACCAGACTTGACCACACTGCTCCTCTCATACCAGGAATTACCATTGACACACTCATCCTCAATGCATTCCTATGGGAGGGCAGGCCAAGCTTACTACACATACACAGAGAGCGCACGCACTTGGCACTGGACCCTAGTGTCAAAGTGCCCAGAGGCCTAAAATCACCAACACCAGGTCACAGACAAGGCAAAAAGTTCAGGGGTGAACCTGCCAAAAAGGGCCAAGTCCAACACAGATTCTGAAACTTTCTCTCCAAAACTTCGAGGAAAATCTGTGATTTTAGCCAGAGTGTGACATTTGTAGGGCAGTCTAGGTAACAAAAAAAATTGGTGCAGCCACGGACTTCGTGCCAGCATGGAATACTGCAGAAATCTTTATGTCTCCATGTTGCATTTTGGGGCTTTTCCATTGAGGTTGATATTGCCCACTCACACAAGCGGGGTACTTCTTTAATTGGGAGAAGTATAGAAATACAACATTATTTAACATTTCATATTGCTCCATTAAATTTAAATTCATTTGGGCTTCAAAATATGTCAGTGTGAAAGCAACAACCCAGTTTGCAAACCGTCATCTGAATCACACAATATTATGGGTAACCTCAAATTAAGGACCTTGTAATATGACAGATGGGATAGCTGTCTCGTTTGTGATGGAGTAACCTGTCCTCCAAACTCGAAATCAGGCCCCAAGAGTCATACAAATAGCCACTTTTCCTAAACATCATTTCTTGGGGACATTTAAAAAGTGTATAGCGTTTCTTCGTACCCATTTTTCATTCATTAGATGTTCATTTATAAGTTGATATATGATTGGTACACCATGATATATCATTTTCTGCTGCAGCTTAGTTGATACATCTGTAGTGATTTTTGGATAACCAACAAGCTCTATATATCCCAGGGAGTAGAACATTTTGTTCGGTTACACTACATTGGCTATTGCTGCAAGAAAGTTCCAGATTAAAGATTAAAGCATTTTCATCTATTTTCATTTTTTCCTATTGATTTTTTATTTCAATGATTAGTTTCTTTGAGAAAGCCACACACAATTCACAAAATTGCCCCTTGCAGAATTCTGAATTGTGTCTCTTTTCAGAAATGTACAGCTTTCTGAGTTTCACACGTTTTCACCACAAACTGCAAGTTTATAACTGCAGTAACAAATAGGACAAATCGATTACCATTTGGAAAATTAAAAATTCTGTGGTAAAAAAAAATCTTTTTCAAGACTGTTGCTTCTGATAGAAGAAGAGAAGGAGAGGAGAAGAAGAGAAGAAGAGAAGAAGAGAAGGAGAGAAGAAGAGAAGAAGAGAAGAAGAGAAGGAGAGAAGGAGAGGAGAAGAGAAGGAGAGAAGAAGAGAAGAAGAGAAGGAGAGAAGAAGAGAAGAGAAGAAGAGAAGAAGAGAAGGAGAGAAGAAGAGAAGAAGAGAAGGAGAGAAGGAGAGAAGAAGAGAAGAAGAGAAGGAGAGAAGAAGAGAAGGAGAGAAGAAGAGAAGAAGAGAAGAAGAGAAGGAGAGAAGAAGAGAAAGAGAAGGAGAGGAGAAGAGAAGGAGAGAAGAAGAGAAGGAGAGAAGGAGAGAAGAAGAGAAGAAGAGAAGAGAAGAAGAGAAGAAGAGAAGGAGAGGAGAAGAGAAGGAGAGAAGAAGAGAAGGAGAGAAGAAGAGAAGAAGAGAAGAGAAGAAGAGAAGGAGAGAAGGAGAGAAGAAGAGAAGGAGAGAAGGAGAGAAGAAGAGAAGAAGAGAAGAGAAGAAGAGAAGAAGAGAAGAAGAGAAGGAGAGAAGAAGAGAAGAAGAGAAGGAGAGAAGAAGAGAAGAGAAGAAGAGAAGAAGAAGAAGAAGAGAAGGAGAGAAGAAGAGAAGAAGAGAAGGAGAGAAGAAGAAGAAGAAGAAGAAGAAGAAGAGAAGGAGAGAAGAAGAAGAAGAAGAAGAAGGAGAGAAGGAGAGAAGAAGAAGAAGAAGAGAAGGAGAGAAGAAGAGAAGGAGAGAAGAAGAAGAAGAAGAAGAAGAAGAAGAAGAGAAGAAGAAGAAGAGAAGGAGAGGAGAAGAGAAGGAGAGAAGAAGAAGAAGAAGAGAAGGAGAGAAGGAGAGAAGAAGAGAAGAAGAGAAGGAGAGAAGAAGAGAAGGAGAGGAGAAGAGAAGGAGAGAAGAAGAGAAGGAGAGAAGAAGAGAAGAAGAGAAGAGAAGAAGAGAAGAAGAGAAGGAGAGAAGGAGAGAAGAAGAGAAGAAGAGAAGGAGAGAAGAAGAGAAGAAGAGAAGGAGAGGAGAGAAGAAGAGAAGAAGAGAAGGAGAGAAGAAGAGAAGGAGAGGAGAAGAGAAGGAGAGAAGAAGAGAAGAAGAGAAGGAGAGAAGAAGAGAAGAGAAGAAGAGAAGAAGAGAAGGAGAGAAGAAGAGAAGAAGAGAAGAAGAGAAGGAGAGAAGGAGAGAAGGAGAGAAGAAGAGAAGAAGAGAAGGAGAGAAGAAGAGAAGAAGAGAAGAAGAGAAGGAGAGAAGAAGAGAAGAAGAGAAGAAGAGAAGAGAAGAAGAGAAGGAGAGAAGAAGAGAAGAAGAGAAGGAGAGAAGGAGAGAAGAAGAGAAGAAGAGAAGAAGAGAAGAAGAGAAGAGAAGAAGAGAAGGAGAGAAGAAGAGAAGAAGAGAAGAAGAGAAGGAGAGAAGAAGAGAAGAAGAGAAGGAGAGAAGAAGAGAAGGAGAGAAGAGAAGAAGAGAAGAAGAGAAGAAGAGAAGGAGAGAAGAAGAAGAAGAAGAGAAGAAGAGAAGAAGAGAAGGAGAGAAGAAGAGAAGAAGAGAAGGAGAGAAGAAGAGAAGGTCGCGGCACAGGAACCATTTTGATTGATGACTTTTACAGACCAAATGTCATACTTTCTTGTGCTGCACATTTTTCTCTCCAAAACACAAAACATTGCTACATTTTAGTATTTTTTAAGGTCTCTCAACTAACCCTGGGTACGAGGGGAAGATTTGCATGATTTTGCGACGGGTTGCATGAGGTTTGAGGCACAGCCTTGACACAAAATCATTTTTGGCTTTTACTAAGCCACACAAATCTATTTTGCATGACTTAGTAAATACAAAGTAATGCAACGTAGCGTTGTGTTACTTTGTGTCTCCTAGACATTACATGGGTGAGGCATAGGAGCCCCCATGCTTCCACCCATGTGTATTGATGCAACCCCAGAGTTACAATGACTTGTAAACCTAGGTGTGCCGCCCGACAGAGGCTGAACCAGGACGATATCTTTATTTCTCCTCGTTACTTCCTCTTTGCATTCCGCAGCGCACATAGAAAGAGGAGGATTGCTTTGGTTCAGGAAGGTGTCCTTACTTGCACAAACCAGTCTTGTCAGTGGCACAGGCACTGTTGCACCATAGTGCATGGGTGCCGGTGTTGGTGCAACGAAGCCTCAAGTGTGCCATTGCACGGACAGAGCTGAAGCGCCTCCTATCCTGGTAGACATGGTGCTTTTCATCTCTCTCCCATTCACACAACTTGCCTTGCTGCACTGCGTTGTGATCATTTTTAGCCCCTTTTATGCTCATGACGAGCTCAGCTCGTCATGCTGCGCAGTGCTCGTGTGCGCATGACGAGCTGAGCTCGTCATGAACCCGCCCACTCAATGAAACGCCCCGCACAGGGCGAAAATCGGCCGCGCACCGAAGGGGTTAATAAATCTGCTCCTAAGTTTTCAAGAACATTAAAATATATATCAGGCTTTCACATGGAGACTGCACCAGGGGGCACTCCACCATACAGGAGGCAGTGGTGTTCTGTGAACATACCATGCTCGAGTCAGGAGACATGGGATGGAAGAGAGCCCAGGAGAGCTCTGGCATGGCTCAGCTCCACAGAACAATGTGGCGGTGCTGCAGACCTCGGCTGTTGTAGACAGCTGTGATCAGGGATTTAATAACCTGCTTCCGCCCGTGTTCTCCACCCCTCCCGCCCCTGCCCCCTACCTCCTATCCGTGCCGGCTGCCGCTGTGTTTTCCTCATATATATCTTCACAATGCATGTCTTTACCCCACATTTATGGTATGTTTGGGGTTCTCCCTCCACAAATATTTTTTTGTAAATATAAACAATGAGTTGTAATGGCATGTGTTGTAAAAGCAAAAGCATATGCGTTGTACAAAAATGTGGGGTAATAAATGCGTTGTAAAGGCATGCAAAGTATTTCCCTGCATTATTCTGTCATACAACCCATAGTCCCAGGATCTCAATTAACAATCCTGTCTTCATGGTTTCCTAACCTGCTTCCAATGAAGGAGAGCGTTGAGTACAAGCCTCTCTAAAGAACACAACATCACTTTGCAGTAACAGTCTGTTTCTGATCCCAGATTCTAGCCACCTCTTCTCGCACTTCTAGACTGTATCCTTGACTTTGACTTAGTGGCTAGAGCTGCAATATACAAATACCACATAGATCCATATTTATATACATATCATTCACTGCCAGATCTCCCACCTTCTCAACGACACACAAGGTGATCCCTACCAATTTAGTTTGCTATATATTGGCCAAGAGGAGGGGCTTACAGGTTTTTGCCTGCAGGTGCTGTGGCTGGCACACAGCCCTACCGTATCAGTGACCCATGGGACGAAGGAAAAAGACGTCCTACTGTAAACTCGGTTACAGTATTTGGGCACTGTTTCCTTTATGCATTCATAGATAGGCATGGCCTCTTCCAGTGCATTATGCGTTGCTCACGTTTGGACATGTTTCCTATCCCTGACTATGTTGCTTCTTGTCTGCATTGTACAACGCGCTACTGATGACGTCCGATGAATCCAAACTGCTCGCGCTGATTGCGCACCCTATGGACGTGCCCCAGGGGAGGGCTTTCTGTTAGGAATCTGCCTCAGACAGTAGAGACTGTGACTTGTAAGGAGTGAGCAGGAGATGGGGGATTACTGTCCACAAGATGCTCCCTGAAGAGCATCTTTGGACATTGACACAGTTGACATGAGGACAGAGACACCTCTCAATAAAAAGTTGATATACATTACTCCGCCTTACATTACTTCTATCAGGTGTATTGTAGCCCTGTCACGATATACAAGGGACTCTTCTAAGACATCTGTTTATATTCCTGACTTCCCTCCTCCATGTCTGTATTGTACAATGTGCTTCCAAAGATGCCTGCTGAATGCAAACTACTCATGCTTGTACCCTCCAGACAGGCACCATCTGATGCTTGATGTTATACACCCCCCTCGGACAGCAGAGGCTGGGATTTGGCGGGAGTCAGGAGATGATGGGAGGGGAATGCCCCGGTTACTTACCGCTAATCGTCATTACTCTTAGTCCTGGTTTTCCTCACCACGGTAATTACTCAATGCGATTCAGTCTCCCTACAGAAATTCCCAAGCTGAAGGTTAGAGTACCATCTCCCATCCCTCCAATATGACTGAAAATCTGGTGTTTGTAAAGTGCAAACTAATCACCCTTAAGGGTCTTAAGGCGCTGGGGGCCGTCGGGGAGATTAAGTGAGCCAGAGTCACATGTGATGAGCTGAGCTGCCGCTGGGGATCGAACCGTGAGCCCAGCCTCGTACATGCCATTAAATGGAAGCCCAAGGAAAGCCCCTTCTGTTTCCAAAAGCCACCAACCAAAAAATGAAGCCTTTCATAATAGGGCAGGGAGGGATGGAAAAATATACAGTGGTGAGGAAGACCAGGGGCCGTATCACACATGCGGAACATTTTCCTTGTTTGTGCTTGGCACCCCTCTTAAAAGGTGCACCCGGCACAAACAAGGGAAATGCACTGTATTAGGATGAATGCTCTGCCCCCAGGGCAGCCGCAAACTCACGCTGCCCCCAGGGCAGCACATTCATGTGAAAAACGCAGCAGCTGCTTTGAAGCCGATATGTGTTTCACAGTGCAGGCGGCACATTTAAGGGGAATTAGAGAACCCATTGCAGGCGATTGCAGTGAGTGACTGCACCCGCCTGCAAGGGGATGTCTGGGGGGCTCATGGGACCCCCTTTACCTCCTCCAAAGGGCTGCCATCAGAGGACGCACTGACAGTGTGCCACCTTTTACTTGGGGCACTCTCAGTGCATCTCCTGCTAGCTCTTTGCCTCTGCGCCCATGTCTGTAATACGGCGAGGGCACAGAGGCAAAGGTGTTCCCTCATTTTCATAAGGCCACGCCCCCATGCAAATGAGGGAACGCCCGCTGATGATAGCGCTGGCGCTTTATGTGCAGCAGTGCTATCGGTATTACAGAAGGGGCCGCACATGCGTCTGCAGCCCCTCCTGTAATACCAAAGTGCCCCAGTGGTGCGCCAACCGGGAGCAAATGCCCGTTGCGTCCCTGGGCCACTTCCGTAATATGACCCCAGGACTCGGAGTAATTAAGATTAATGGCAAGTAATGTCAGCAAGATGCACACTGATGGGCAAAGGTGGTCCTGTTTGCGTCACACCACACGCGTCTCAATGAACATTTCACATACATGACTCCACTTTCAATTCCTTCCATCACCTCTACTGTAGCCTAGTAAGGATACATAAGACAGACTCACCTGTGGCCATGCCCTAGTTGACTCTCGGGGGAATCCTCCATCATACGTGCTGATTGAATGTGCTTGAAATGTTGATTGTTTGCAGATAACAACAGCCATGAAACCCCTAGCAGCGACTCTACAGCTTCCAATCTCTGTGATCCTCTCATCCCCCCAAACAATCACTCCGTTTGCAAATCATCGCTTGCTTTCCACTGACACACCATGTTAATTTTATTATTGCTGTCCTGGCTGTAAATGTTGCTTCTGTTACTTAATATCATAACAAAACATAAATTCCACTTTTAAATAACTTTTTAGAGAAATTAAAATTTGAAGGTCATTCCTTGTACCAAAACAACCTCTATCCTGTTGCCTTTTCTTGTGTTCACATCTCTCATTTGTGACCTTCTCAAATCCATCGTGTTGCCCTTCAAATTCTGATTCACTTACCCTGTTTGTTCTCTTGTTCCCTCAGGCACCTCACACCTTTGGGGCACCCAGGATCCTTGGAGCATCGCAGGCGTGAAGGCGCTCTTCCACCATGGGGAACTACTGTGTGACTTTTGTCAACGAGACCCCCTACGTCTTCAGCTATGCTCATACCTATCTGGGCAGCGAGTGGAATATCCAGGCGAGTATGGCCCTAATGCAAGCCCCCATTCGTGTAGAATGGATACACCCTCTATTTCTCACACCCTACATCCCATGTCCTGGTGGCTCTTCTGTTACTGCTGACAGTTGTCGCCTCAACAGGAATCCTCATCCAATCTGCTTGATCTTACAAGGGTCTTTTTTCCTTCAAACTTCACCTCCTCTTACTTTTCTGAAGGATTTAAAGGGCTATGAAGATGTATTTTAAGCATGTATTGTGAAGTTCACAACTCTATCACTGTGACATTTGTAGACGTTGCACAAAATTACCGGTGCAAATATACCCTAAAAAATGTTGCAAATGTTGGTACTTACACACACTCCTAAAAATATCTCTCTTCACTAAGAAATATATGTTTATTCAAATTTAACAAATGCTGCTTCATCTTATTATTTGAGTAAGTAAGTCTTGTCTTAACTAAGGGTCCAAGTTAGAGTTTGGCAACTAGGGTACTCCGTTTCAAAGAGTACAGGTACACAGCCGACCCAACCCTTGGTCTGACAGCCTCATTCAGATGGCCTTAGTGTTCTTTCAATGGCGCCCCCTTTGGGCTCCTCAGCAGAACTCTTGAGAGGGCTTCAGATGGCCCTAGTGCTCTTTCAATGGCGCCCCCTTTGGGCTCCTCAGCAGAACTCTTGAGAGGGCTTCAGATGGCCCTAGTGCTCTTTCAATGGCGCCCCCTTTGGGCTCCTCAGCAGAACTCTTGAGAGGGCTTCAGATGGCCCTAGTGCTCTTTCAATGGCGCCCCCTTTGGGCTCCTCAGCAGAACTCTTGAGAGGGCTTCAGATGGCCCTAGTGTTCTTTCAATGGCGCCCCCTTTGGGCTCCTCAGCAGAACTCTTGAGAGGGCTTCAGATGGCCCTAGTGCTCTTTCAATGGCGCCCCCTTTGGGCTCCTCAGCAGAACTCTTTCTCTGACAGCCTCATTGAGAGGGCTTCAGATGGCCCTAGTGCTCTTTCAATGGCGCCCCCTTTGGGCTCCTCAGCAGAACTCTTTCTCTGACAGCCTGATGGAGTAGGGCCGCTCGAGGGAAACACAAAGAGTGCCTGCCCGATTTAGGGTGGATGGAGTAATGCCTTTTCGTTCATGTCACGGCCTGGAAAATCCTTGCAGCGAGGGTCAGGAAAAACGCAATTATGTCCCCCACAGCCTTGGAGGGAAGTCCCAGGGTGGGGGGTCACTCATTTTTTTGTTTTTCAGAAACAGACTTCTGCTTGATATGGTTTTGAAAAACACAAAAAAGTAGTAAAATGTTTGGTGGATGGTTGTTGAAAATCGACTGTGGCCATTGAAAGGGGCGACTGTGGCCATTGAAAGGGACGACTGTGGCCATTGAAAGGGACGACTGTGGCCATTGAAAGGGACGACTGTGGCCATTGAAAGGGTCGACTGTGGCCATTGAAAGGGACGACTGTGGCCATTGAAAGGGACGACTGTGGCCATTGAAAGGGACGACTGTGGCCGAGGTTCCTTTCAATGGGCAGAGATGACTACTGGACTGGCGGTCATCTCTAAGGGGCATATTATCTAGCCCTAGCGATAATTATCGCTGAGCGCGCTTAGCGCACTTTAAATTATTGCCGGCTATCGCTGGAATATATCGCCAAGCTAGCGCTGTATCATCAACGCTTAGCGCCATGGCGATAAATATTCCAGTGATAGCGGGGTTTTCCATGGAACATCGCTGGTTTTCCAGCGATGTTCCATGGAAAACGGTGATAACTTGATGATAAGGCCCTGTTGCCTTAGCCCCACAATCCACCCCCCCATGTTAGGTATGCCTTAGTCAGAAATTTAACAGATGTTAAATTCCTGCGTTAAGGTATAGTTAACGCGATTTCAAATATCGCTAACCCTCGTTGATAATATCGCGAAGCTGGGATAGCGATATTTTCCCATGGGGTTTTCTCAGGCACGCCTCCTTTGCATCTCATTAACGATGCGATGCAAGGCGTGCTGACAACGGGCGCTAAGGCAAGGAAACACACGCTAGCGTGTCCTTGTTAATAAAGTGATAATATTATCGCCGCTTTTTGCCCGAAAACGGACGCTAAAGCTGCGATAAGTTTATCGCGGCCCCTTGATAATATGCCCCTAAGTTTGTAAGACGCAGTTCCATTGGGATGGGGACGTTATATTCTTCACCATGCAGACAGGAGCTACTTCATCGGCCAAACCTTAAACCAGGCCCTACACGTTAGTCTATTTAACAAAGCAAGATTCTCAGAGTCAATGTAGATGAATGTGTGAGACTTAGCACTACAAGATTCCTTATCATCCTTCTCCATCCCAGAACCTTCCTCTGCTCAGGAAACAGCATTCTGTGTTTTGTAAGGAAAGGCAGAGACATTGGTTAAAAATCTGTCAAAGCCAACTGCACACAGACCATTTGGGGGTATATTAGCAAGACCGGCGATAAAATTATCGCCGTTTTAGCGGCAGAAAACTGCCGCTAAAACGGCGATAATGGGCTTGCTAATATGCGTTATAGAATTCCAATAGAAGCCCAGGTGAGATGTCCTGCACATCTAACCTGGGCTTCTATTGGAATTCTATAACGCATATTAGCAAGCCCATTATCGCCGTTTTAGCGGCAGTTTCCTGCCGCTAAAACGGCGATAATGTTATCGCCGGTCTTGCTAATATGCCCCTCGTTTTTCAGTGAGACTAAACTGCATTCATCTTAACCCCATAAGTGTTCTGCTATTACTGCACCTGGAACTGAGCCTCTCCCCAACGATTGGCTGAGGTCGGTAAGATGCTGCTACCTGGTTGCATCTGCCTTTCAAGGCAATATTGATATCATGGTAAGCATTGTTTATGTGATTCCATGTATGAATCCTTAGAGTATCTACTACATAAGGAAGCCGCCTTCATTGATAGATCCAACTCCCAGACCTTGCAGGGTGGAGCTATCGGTTCAACCTCCACTTCTCCAACTTCCAATTCACTGCTGAAAGCTGTGTGACACGCCCTCAACTCCAAAGATGAAATCAGGGGCTGCACAAGATGTGACCTTACAAGGAAGCCTTAGGGGCATATTATCAACGGCCAGCGATAATTATCGCTGGCCGTGCTTAGCGACGAATTCCCTATCGCAGGCTATCTCTGGAATTTATCACCCTGGTAGCGCGTTATTAACAACGCGTTTCTCCAGGGCGATAAAAATTCCAGAGATAACGAGGTTATCGCCGTTTTGCAGGGAACATCGCTGGTTTTCCAGCGATGTTCCCTGCAAAACGGCGATAACTCTGCTGATACGACCCTGTGGTCGTATCAGCAGAATCCACCCCTATGTTAGGGATGGCTAAGTCAGGATTTTAGCAGACATTAGATTTTGGCGAAAAGGGCAGTTTTCGCCAAAATCTAACCTCTGCTAAAATCATGTGGGCTGCCTTGTAAATATCGCGATGTGAACATCAGCGATATTTGCAACGTAGTCCATCCGGGGTACGCCCACTTTGCATCTCTTTAGAGATGCAAAGATGGGCGTTGGGGAAAGGGCGATAATGCAAGGATTCACGCGATAGCGTGACCTTGCTGATTAGGCGATAAAATTATTGCCGCTTTTCGTCCAAAACGGACGCAAAAGCGGCGATAATTGTTTATCGCCTCATTGATAATATGCCCCTACGAAAGTGTCAGGCCAGTTCTTTGGGGTCAGTAGGGCTCAACATCAACCCTTGTGACAAGTTTCCTATTGTCACTGGCATGACAGGAACCAGATGCAACTGAAGGGTCACAGAATTAACAAGTCCTTTCTTTTAAGGCAAATGCTTTCAGGAAGTAATGAGGTCAAAGGTAAAAAAGGTTCACTCTGAAAGTTTAGTATGGGAAGTGCAAATAAATAGCATACAATGAATAGGACGTCCACTCTGTGCTAAAACTTTTATGACGTATATAACTGTTGCTGCTCTAAGACCAGTAGTCTAGTGAAAGCAGCCATGGTGCAGTTATTCACCAAATACATGTTTCCCAGAGGTTCGGACTTCCGCTAATAGTAGCGGCATTTCTAGGAGGCATATATTACAAAAGGCGAAGCTTGCACATTCTGTGGTAAGTGCGATCTAGGTGAGGAAATATCTGATTTGAAATTTGACAAAGTTCAACTGCTCTCCAGCCAACACTTCTGCTGACATGCCCAGCACCTTCTTGGCAGACAGCACCAGTCTGTGCAGGAGTGGTCCTTTGTCACATGCGGCTAATGCCCGGGGGCGGATGGTGAGTGTGAGTTAGGTTCAGGCATACTCACCAACTCTCAGTCCCAAAACACTTTCACGCACACCATGTTTAACACCAAATACTCGCTTAGATTCCATATGGTATTGCACGACTTGTTGCCTAATCTCCTCATCCATTACTCTCTCATGATTCACTCCTAAAGACCTCTTTTCGATCAATGGGGATGTGTTTTAAACGATGCTAATATCCCCCCCAAATTTTGAAATATATTGCTCCCTGCCACTATTGCTCAGATATGAATTTACCTTAAAAAATGAAAAGACAAGAGCTGTTTGGCAAAAGAGGAACAAGTTGGTTTAATTAAATGCCGCTGCCTGAAGAGTATTGACAGAGCTCAGTCTGAAGAAAGTCTCTCAACGTACAGAAGTTTTGGCCGACAATTTATACCGTTCATGAAGTACAATAAACCGATTTGTAATTCTTGGCCTAGTCATAAACAACAAGTACAACCATCTGATAAGGGGGACACAGGTGGCGCTCGACCTCAGAGAGAGCTAGTGTGGGCCAGTGTGTATGTGTCCAGATGTCCGGCGTGGGGAGCGCATGATCCCCGCATGTGCTGTGCATACTGTGTCCTGATTGACTGAGTGTTCTATCTTTGTGGCATTTTGGGAACGCGCACCTTTGGGCAAAAGTGGGGCCAATTTCCTTGGACCTGTTTGTGGTGTAACTCCATCTGTGTTTTCCCTTTTCACATGTTTGTCGTCAGGCTAAGTGCAACCCCACTTCTGACCTGCCAATCGGTAGGCTGGGGTTTGGGTTGCATGGCCTGTCTGACCACGTGTTTCTGACTCGGAGTTGATGGGGAAGTCACCTAGGATGAATCCGACCGAAATGGTGTGAGTTCATTAAATTGTGTACAATCAACATGGTTATAATTTTTTCAGACATCCTCAGTATTCTGTGTACAGTTGTCATAGTGTACATTGATATTGTCTTAACTGATATTATCATTGTTTGCATGCATATATTATGGCGTACATTGACAGTGTTTTTACTGGTATTAAACTTGTTATGACAGCACATTTTATGACGTGGATCAACATTGCATTTATTGGTATCGCCGTGTCGGGCCTGCATATACTCAGAGCAGTATGGTACACCCGTTGCATGATGTTAACAGTTTCCCAAATCTCTATCTTATTCCTTACTGTCCATGTGACACACCACCAAAATGACAGTTCACACGTTCTGCGAAACCATTGGCATGGAGATGATAGAGGTAAATCATATGTTGGCTGATATGGCATTGCCTAAGAAGCTCAAACATTTCTTGTGACACAAATTGAAGTCCTTAATCTGCAAATCCTTACATCATAAAAATCCTTTGGATAAACCTATTGACTCCCCTAATATTAGGTTTACATTGCCAGTTCACCTCCTTCCACTTTTTATAATAAACAGCAAGCACTACAGCAAATTTACCACAAATTTGACCCATGGCCCATCTGGCCAATTTACAGATTGCAAAAATGGAATGGATTTCTGCAAATTCTTTAGAGTAAAAGAACATATCATACAACCTTAACCACCTCATCAATCTTAATAAAACATAGCACAAATTTTCTTTCTAGTAATCGTTTGTCCTAGATGTCCCTCTTATCCTGTTGCTGTTTGTGTCTGAAGAGAGTTAGGAGTGTTGTCAATAATTCTTGCGCATGGAAGTAGTGAATTAGGTAGTTCACATCATGGCTTACATTTTGTCCGCTGGTCCTATATCTTGTGACTTCAACTCTTTTTTGTCATTGATGGGATGATGTCCGTCAGTAGTGAAATACAAGTTTGTTTTCTTTTTTCCCTTAGGGCCAAGCTGTCCTTTTGCCAGGTCAGAGAAGACAGTCCAGGCAGCAAGGAATCATAAGTCGCTTGTATGTTAAATACGGACGTCACAGTGGCCATGCTTGTCTTAAGTCTTCAGACTTATGGCGCCAGTACACCGGCATTGACAGCCCAACATTCTACATCCGCGTCATCAACTCGGATCGGTCCAAGATACAGATGGTGTGCAATCGTGGCGGACCTGCCCCCATCTGCCCCAACTATGGTAAGATTATGGTGCAGGTGGTTAGAAATACGCTTGTGAAAAGGGATTCAGTGTTAAGATCTGCATCTTCTCCAGACTCGGTGTGTTTGATTAAAGTTGCTAAAGTCAAGGTCAAAGGGCGGCCCGGCCCCCATGGAGGGTCCTTCATCCTGTGTTTCATCAAACATGGCATCCATGAAGCACCACTTCAGCTGGATTGAATGTTTTAATGAGCTATACACCATAGGTCTTCACAGCTAAAGAGGGCGATCAGCAAGGATCCCACGTGCTTCTTACTCCATAGATGATAAAGTACCTGAATTCAGCCCTGAAGTGTGAACCACCATTAAGGAGGAAGTCATTTAATTACGGCAGCCTACAGGATTTTAGTTAAAAAAAACTCAAGATGATGCCTGGGACACTGTTGTTTTGCTTTTTTGCCCTCCATTGGCAGGGTATGCTCACACGTGGGTCCCTTGCTCACTTTGCCACTGGATTCAAGCTAGCCTGGCTGATGAGGGGTGTTACCCAGAAACTGGTCCCAGGATGCTTTTTTCCGGTCCTCTGTCTGCCTTCAGTACATTAGAAACAGTTTGAGTTCTTCTGTGGTCTGTGAGCTTCATGGCAACATCGTGTTGCACAATATTACTTGTTAATCTATTGCACACAGTCTCTAAGACATCCTCAGTGCAGGATTTCAAACTCCTGAAGCATCTTCTAAACATCAGAAGATGCACATGGATAACCACAGACCTTAGATATGATTGGTTGAGCTACCATACCATAGATGTCTTGGTTCTCATTAGAAAATAGCCACTTACACTTAAACAATTCACACATGATCAATAAGGTGATCAATAGTTATCATCTGTGGCACATAATTGTTCATCAGAAAGCAGTGTGCTAGCCCTCTTGGTTCAATGTCTCACACAAGCTCAATTAGATCGTCGGCTAATGGCCCCAAACACTTTTGTTCTCTTTTTAGGTATTGTAACCTCAAGAATGGCACAGGACCACAAGTGGGTTGGGTCCTCAGCTCTCGTCTTTGAAGGGATCCTCTGTAGTCCTTCACACTTGATTCAGGCTCCACTGTGCGACCAAGCAAAGCTCCCCGCTCTCCATCAAAAATCCCATGAGTGTGGCTTATATAGGAACAGTCAGAAAGACTCCTGAGATGTCCAAGTCTTGTGGAAACTGCATATCTTGCAAGACTTTGTTAAATATGAGGGGCCTAATTCCCAAAAGTAAACTTAGACCAACAGTCTAAGCTTAGACCTGAAGTCTAACTTTACTACTATTAAAGTTACACTTTTGGTCTAAGTTTAGACTTTTGGTCTAAGTTTAGATCAAAAGTCTATCTTTAGTAGTAGTAAACTTAGACTTCTGGTCTAAACTTAGACATTTGATCTAAGTTTACTTTTGTGAATCAGGCCTTTGTGCTTGGCCACATTTTGGTTGCAGGATTTGTTGGGACCAAGTGGCATACGATTTATTGGTATTGATAAGATTTATAAAGATATGGATCTGCATTTAACATAACTTGTGTTCAAAACAAGTGGATACCGCCATAAAGTGCAATTTCCAATGGGATGCCAATGAAGGTGTTGATACTTTCATTGCTGGCCTTTGATGGTCCTGATACACAAATCTTAATGAATTATTTTTTGTATTTTTTTGTTTGCATATCACAAGTACTTGTTGTAATTGATGATAAGCCGCAACTTTAGTCGTTTAAGATCTGCTTTCTTACATTTGCAAGTATTTTTATATCCTTCGATTAGTCATGCTGTGGGTTTTATGCCTTGTTATCATATTAGGAAGTATTATGCTTCTTAATTCTTAGGCCAGTTTTATGATGAATTTATTAAGATTGGGCATTGAAATACTTTGTTTTTAGGATGTTTCCTTACAGCTGTCTATATTTATTTTGACAAAAATAAACGAATTTGACTGCTATCAAAGAGGTCTGCTTCTGATGTCTCTGAGACATTCGCTAAATGCCTCAGTGAGAACCCAAGAGTGTTTCTCACCTTCGGAAGGAGTAGCTGTTATTAAGCAGTGAGATGAGAGCTGAGATATCTGAGACACTTTGACAGTGCACGTCACCTCATGGCCCTCTGAATGTTGTGTGCTCCTGAAGTCCCTTCTGGCAAATCTGTGACTAGTTAGTTGACAAGCGAACCCCCTCTAACAAATGAGTTGTGTCTCACATTTGCCCTTTTTTAGCAACAGAACTTACTAAACATACCAGCTTTGACATTCGCTGCACAGCTTACTTACTTTCTTCCCCTCACATTTTATGATATATGTGCTTTCTCAGTTTACTCTATATTCTCTTCACATTTGTTTGTCTTGAACAGAGGTGGAAGGAATTGATGCAGTTTCATTTTGTGGAATTCCATGGAATTACAATAAAATTCTGTGAGATTCTGTGGAATTCTGCAAAAAGGTCAGAGTTGGCACCACAATGTGCAGTGCACACCACTCAGTGCACTTATATAAGTAAGCCAGGGCACAGAGGGGTATCCACTCCACTGCAGCGCACACTCTCGGTGCCCTTACATAAGTATGCCAGGGCACAGAGAGGTATCCACTCCAGTGTAGCGCACACCCCTCGGTGCCCTTACATAAGTATGCCAGGGCACAGAGGGGTATCCACTCCACTGCAGCACACACCCCTTGGTGCCCTGACATAAGTATGCCAGGGCACCAAGGGGTATCCACTCCAATGTGGTGCACACCCCTCATTGCCCTTACATAAGTATGCCAGGGCACCAAGGGGTATCCACTCCACTGCAGCGCACACCCCTCGGTGCCCTGGCATACATATGCCAGGGCAGCAAGGGGTATCCACTCCACTGCAGCGCACACCCCTCGGTGCCCTTACATAAGTATGGCAGGGCACCGAGGGGTATCGACTCCACTGCAACGCACACCCCTCGGTGCCCTTACATAAGTATACCAGGGCACAGAGGGCTATCCACTCCAGTGCGGCACACACCCCTCGGTGCCCTTACCTAAGTATGCCAGGGCACAGAGGGTTATCCACTCCACTGCAGCACACACCCCTTGGTGTCCTGACATAAGTATGCCAGGGCAACAAGGGGTATCCACTCCAGTGCAGCGAACGCCCCTCGGTGCCCTGACATACATATGCCAGGGCCAGAGGGGTATCCATTCCACTGCAGTGCACACCCCTCGGTGCCCTGACATAAGTATGCCAGGGTACCAAGGGGTATCCACTGCACTGCCGTGCACACCCCTCGGAGCCCTTACATAAGTATGCCAGAGCACAGAGGGGTATCCACTCCACTGCCGTGCACACCCCTCGGTGCCCTTAAATAAGTATGCCATGGCACAGAGGGGTATCCACTCCACTGCGGCGCACACCCCTCAGGACCTTTACATACATATGCCAGGGCACTGAGGGGTATCCACTCCACTGTGGTGCACACCCCTCGGTGCCCTTACATAAGTATGCCAGGGCACCAAGGGGTATCCACTTCAGTGCAGCGCACACCCCTCGGTGCCATGACATACATATGCCAGGTCCGGAGGGGTATCCACTCCACTGCGGTGCACACCCCTCGGTACCCTGACATAAGTATGCCAGGGTACCAAGGGGTATCTACTCCACTGCGGTGCACACCCCTCGGAGCTCTTACATAAGTATGCCATGGCACAGAAGGGTATCCACTCCACTGCGGTGCACACCCCTCGGTGCCCTTACATAAGTATGCCAGGGCACAGAGGGGTATCCACTCCACTGCAGCGCACACCCCTCAGGACCTTTACATACGTATGCCAGGGCACCGAGGGGTATCCCCTCCAGTGCGGCGCACACCCCTCGGTGCCCTGACATACATATGCCAGGGCACCGAGGGGTATCCCCTCCAGTGCGTTGCATACTCCTCAGTGCCTTTACATACATAGCCCGGGCATCAAAGCGTATCCACTCCACTGTGGCGCACACCCCTCAGTGCCCTTACATAAGTATTCCAGGGCACCAAGGGGTATCCACTCCAGTGCGGCTCACACCCCACAGTGCCCTTACATACGTATGCCAGGCCACCGAGGGGTATCCACTCCACTGCAGCACACCCCCCCCCTTTGGTGCCTTGACATAAGTATGAAAGGATACCGAATACTATGATCTGCAATGGTTTAAATGGGGCTGGAAGAGGGAGCAGTCCCTCTATGTTTAACCTGCAGTAGTTTTTAAATATAGAGGGGCTGCTCCCTCTTCTAGCCCTGTTTGAAAACCAATTACACCATTGATTAAGTCCGCTGGTGCAGTGGCAGAATTTATTACTAATTGTGAGAAAACTGCCCTGTTTGCAGGTCCCCCCCCACATTTTGCTTTCATTTGGACTACTGGATGCTGGTTTTCGACTCTGACAGTGCACTGAAGCCTGATAACCAGGCCCTAGTGCCAGTGCTCTCCCCCTAAAACTGATAGATATGAATTGGTAACCCCAATTGACAAGGACCTTACCCCCCCCCATTAGCCCCTAGTATATGGTACCAGTGGTACCCAGGGCATGGGTGGTAAATGTGTCCACAGGGCTTGCAGCACTGTTTATGCCACCCTGACTTACCCAACAAAAGAGATGACAGCAGGCTTGCCATTGCGGACTGCAGGAGTAGTGCTAACTCCTCCAACTCGACTTTGCCCTCACCATGTACGGCAAAGTCAATAGACTATTTTTAATATATGCCAGCCACCCCTAAGGACGGTCTCCTGAGCCCAGGAGGGAAGGTGCATTTTATCAAAAGTGTGGGCATATAAGTGCAAGCTGATATGTCCCTATAGTCGCGTTCCCCACTGGAAACTACTATAAGTGTTCAGCAGTCCATAGGATAACATGGGCTGGCACCAGGGCATTCCAGAAGTTGGCAGCATCATTATGGTGCCACCGAAATATGGCACGTTTAGTATCAAACAATGAGCCTTCTTATCCCTGACATGAATGTTGTGTCTAGAGTCATGTGGCATAAACCAGATGGCTACCTTAGAGGTTGCCCACCTGGTTGCCCCAGCTTCTCTGTGCTCTGGTTGGCAGACCGCATTTGCTGCCACCAAGACAGGATTCTGACCTCCTGCCAGGCAGTGTGATAACTCCCATGAGTCAGGAACAAAGGTGTGGGTAGGAAGGAGGCCACACCTCCTCCCTCCCAGGAAGGCTTGTGAAGTGGCACATCAAAGCGGTGAGCTTCAAAGGCTGCACCACCTCTGATATGCATTAGTGCTGACTCTCAGCAGAGAAAACAGCCCTTCCCCTGCCCCAGGCACATTGGCATCCGGGAAGGCAGGATATTTGGTATGTAGGAAGTGTACACCCCAGAAGGCTTGCCACATCCCTGGGGTGAGCTACCTTGTCTTGTCTTGTGTGTATCCCTTATGCATTACATCACTAAATGTTAATGGTCTCACTCATTTTATGGAAAGAAAAAAACCGTAGTACCTATGCTATCATAAACTGGGCATAGCCTTCTTACAGGAGACTCACCTCTCCCAGATTGAGGCAGCCAAACTGAAAAGAGACTGGGTGGGAAGAGGGGTGGGGAGTTTCCGACAGCAAAGCAACACTGACACCTCCCAGATGCTCACAGGTCTACCTATATCTTTTGGAAGGGGTTGGTAGCCATTTTGATACATAAGACCCTTCCACACAAGGTCTTCAAAATGTGGAGGAGTGAGACAGAAGGCAGGTATGCCTTTGTACACCATGAATTGGAGGAACACTCACTGGTGGTGGGTCCTATATATGCCCCTAATTGTATCAAATCTGCCATCTTTGCTCAATTGAACATGAAAGACTTGGCTCTTCAGACAAGCCTATGACTAAGTTCTTGCCAGCAGTGCATTGTCTCTGTTCCCCAGCAACAACAAACCTGATTGGTGATCGAGCGCTATATAAAACCCTGCAATATAACATAACATAAGACCAAACTTGTCATGGGAGGCACTTGGAATCTGTCCTCGGACCTAATCACATAGAGAACCTGCCCCTTAGATAAATGCAATGCGTTGGATACGGCGCATGTTCATGACCTCACAGTGGACTGCAGCCTTAAAGATGTGTGGCATGCACATAACCCCACGACCAAAGATTACACCTTTCATACTTCCTCCAGAATTTACATTTTCCTGATCAGCCACTCTCTCCTGAATTTATCAACATATTACTGGAAGGGATTTCTGACCTTGCCCGTTTCACTGGATGTGAGTCACTCTTGCAGACCTCCCCCATCTAGCCATTGGAAAATTAAGGTCTCTGGGTACCGCCTACCAGATGAGAAACGGTTGCGGGAAGCAGATACACAGGTTTATTGTGCAGAAAATGATCAATCGGTTACTTCCAGGTAGATGGTGTGGACAGCAGGGAAAGACACCTGGTGAAGTCTCTTATGAGAGACTCTGCCATAGCACACAAAAAAACCTGAGATCAAGCAGTGGACATTAAAACGTGCAATTGAGGGGCCTATTTACGAAAAATGTTGGAGCGTGGACCTGCAGCAAAGTTGACAGCGCCACGCTCCGACATTTTCAAAACACAGGTATGCACCGTATTCACAAGAATAATTCGCACCCCTGTGTTTTCCCTAGCACTGGCTTTAAATGTATCTGCCTAGGGCCAACGTAGGCATCCTTGCATCACAGTGCAAGGGTGCCTGAGCTGCAGGGAATGATTGTTTATGTGCCTGAATGGGTCTCTTCCTGCACATAAATAGGCACTAATGGTGATTTGTTACTTCTATGTGTGCTGCATTCTGCAGAGCGGGGTGCGTGGCCGACAAGATGGCCGAATAAGAAGTGTTTTTCAGCGCTCCTACTGGAACACAGGGAGATCCGTTAATATCCTGCGATGCTTCTCTAGCATTGACCCCACGATCATTGTCGCAAACAGGTGCTATTCCCTCAGGTGATTAAGATCGGGACTCAACCTGCTGACACGGTGAAACAGACGGCAGTGCACAGACGCCCGGGAGATGAATGCGCTATCTTGGGTTGACATTGACGGCAGATTGTTCAAGTTCTGAACCGAGCATCGGCAGCTAGTTACGCTCCCTGGCACTGTGGTAGCGGCAGACTGTGGGGCGGCTGGCCCTGCTCCCAGCCCGGGAAGTGCACAACCCTAATCGGGGGCTCTCCCACTGCGGACCTCAGCAGGGACGCGGCCTCGCTACACACAGGGTTGCCTGGAGATTGGGCTGAAGTGGTGGGACCCGGTGAAGACTGAGACAGCTCGGCAGGCCGTGAACTACATTCGCCAAAAAGGGGGTGCGTCGTTGAGTGGAAACGGGCTCCCGGTTGACCTGCCAGCTTCCCCCTAGAACTAGACTGAGGCCTGCTGACCGGACTTCTGGTGAATAGGGCAAAGCCTAGACATGGCTGGCTGTTGCTTTGCAATTGTTTAAGCCCCAGGAGTTGCAGGAGATGAACCTGGGGCTGGTGGGAGCCTGAGGAGTGACTGAGGCCTACTGGGGTTATAACAGCCAGGACCAGGCTGGCTCGTAAGTGAGACGACACAGTACCAGGGGGCTCCCCACACAAGGATACCCTGGCGCCAATGCTGGGTGTGCTGGGACCCTGGGAAATAACGCATAGGTATATACCTCGACTGTTAGTAGAGTTCTCTTGTAACCGGGAATTTACCACCACTATGCATTGCTCCCTGAACTACCGGAAGATAATCCTCAGATGCTAGATCCTTGACCTCTTGTCCTTGGACGACCAGGTTGGGGAGCAGAGGCAAGGTTACCACGAGAGACGATCAGCCAACCATAAGACCACCAGGGGTGTGCCAGAGGAGGAGTGCACCTGATTTGATCAGACTCCTCAGGGTTCAATTCTATACTCGGGGGGAGGACCACTCCTGTGGGCGGACGAGAATGTGCTGAGGCCTTGAAGTATCTGGGGTGGCTCCACACAAGGCGAGAAGTAAGCACCAGTGATTCGAAGTGTTGTTAAGATTGCTCAGCTCTTGAGGTGCATAGAGAGGACTGGGCCAATATGGTGAAAGAAAAATCCAACCGAGCGCAGTCCAACAAGATCTTGAATTATGCGCATCCCCTGCCTCAGGGATCAGACCAACGAGACACGCGGGGGGACGACAATGCTGAGGAGACTCCAACCGTTGTCCACTGAGACCCTTCATTAACGATGTCTTGGCAGAAATCCAGTCTCCCAGAGATGACATGGTGAATAGGATAGATGCAGTAGCCATCAATGTCAACTTCCTGCGCTGTGACTTGTGCAAGGTCTCTGATAGAGTCAGTATGACTGAACAACATGTAGAAACCCTCCAGTTGGAAGTTAAGTCACTCATGGAAACGGTCATGGACTTGCAGAAAAAGATGATTAAGCTTGATGACCGGGCCAAAGATCAGGAGGGCGATCGAGTAGGAATAAGCTACGATTCGTGGGGTTTCTGGAGGGAGCGGAGGGTCCCTCAGTGGAGCTGTTTCTGGAGGACTGGATTAAGAAGGTCCTTGCACCTGGAAGAATGTCCAAGTTCTTTAATATCGAAAGGGCCCATAGAGCGCGGGTCCCTCTGCCGTGGCCTGGGGTCATCATTGCCAGGTTTTTTAATTACCGGGATCATGACGTGATCCTGCAAGCCACCTGTACAAAGGATGCCCTGTTTTTTTAAGGTCACCTGATCACAATTTACCCTGATTACATACAGCGGGTGCAAGACCAATGGAGAACCTTTGTGGCCGTCAAGAGACGATTACGGGATGCAGGGATAAAGCACAGCCTTCTCTTTCCAGCCAAACTACAAATAGATCATAAAGGCAAAGCCCTGTTCTTCTTCTCCGCTGTGGAGGCATCTGACTGGATGGATGCTACAGGGGAGCCTGACACCTACCGGAACTCACAGCCTAGATCAATAAAGGCAGCAGGACCATCAGATCCAACTATGAGGCAAATTCGACCATTTGGTGGGACGTCGAGAAAAAACGCTGGCGATTCTGGACGTGTTTGGATGTGTGCAGATTGCACCCTACGATTGGCAGAAGTGTTGTCTGATTCTGAAATGACCTCATCGGACATAGTACCTGACTGTAACTTTTCCTGAGATAACGTTAATTGAACGGCAAACACGGACACCTATCAGAATGCTCAGGTAAGTACTTATTGGGGACACACTTCAAATGTGTTTTAAGTGGGAGAACAGTAGAGTATTGACCCCCTGTGATCAGAGAGGAACACGCCCCCCCCACTTTAGAGGCTGGGTCCTGTCCGAGAAGCTTGAGGCCTTGACCTCGCACTCCATTGAGTGCCCGGCCACTTGCAAAGCATTTCTTTGAAGGGGCATGGCTACTGCACATTGAGAAATCTGGGAACAAGTAGCATACAGCTATGGCTAGTGATGCAGTGGATAGTTAATTTTCTCAGTGAATTTGTGGGGGTTGGAATAGGTCAGGAGATTTGGATGCTAGCTCCCCATGGGACAGGGAGGGGTGGACCAGTGTCACTGCCCAGAAGGTGGGGGGAGGAATTGGGGGTTCAACCAGTTATGTCTGATATGCAAAGGTTCAGGGGGTTCAGGGGTTCCGTGTCTGGTACAGTCTGTTGATATGTGGCCAATCTCTGTGGAGGGTGGAAAGGTGGTAACCTAGAGACAATATCAACCGCAAATCACCATGGTTTCCCCCACGATGCAATTGCTTACCTGGAATGTGCGTGGTATGGTAATTCTCGAAAAGTGGAGACGGGTGTATGCCTACTTAAGAATGTAGAGATTATCTATAGCATGCCTCCAAGAAACTCATATCCTGTGTGATACACTGCCTTATATAAAACGTAGATGGAGAGGGCAGCTATACGCCACTTTATATTCAGGATTTGCATGCGGGCCCTCATTTGGGTGGCCCAGGGTCACCTTTCAACACTTACATCATGTGGTTGACCCAGAAGGAAGTTATGTGATTTTACATGGCAGGATTGATGGCCAAGAGATCTGTCTTATTAATGTACATGCTACTAACTTGGATAGCTCAAGCTCCTTCCCTGTTGTAGTGGCTGCAGTGACTCCATATTCAGGGGTGGGGGTAATCATGATGGGGGATGTTAATTGTGTGATGGATGGGACATTGGACGGTGAGCCTCCCCGACAGAACACTAAACCAGGGATGACAGAGGCCCTTAGAGACACCTGGAGGGATTGCGGTTGTGGGATGTATGGAGGATGAGATACCCAGACAGCAGAGTCTTCTCCTGCCATACGCCAGCAACTAATACATTCAGTGGACTTGAACAGTGTTTTGTATCAGCAGACCTGGTCCCTATGGTGGGGGAGATAGCATACCTCCTGAGGTATATCTCGCATCACTCTCCAATGATGCTATCCATGGGCACTACGAGCCCCAGATCCGAAATCCCCACATGGAGGTTGTGGGCTGAGGTGCTCACTGACCCACCCTTCGCTGCCACAGTGGAAGAAGAGCTTTCCAGATATTTTGAAGTGAATTGGAGTTTGGTGTCCTCAAGAGCAGTGGAGCGGGAAGCCATGAAGGTAGTAATCAGAGGGGTTTGCATTAAAACAGCATATGGAGTGCGCCAACAGATTGAGCAGGACATCAAGCTGCAGGAAGAGAAACTAGCAGAGATAGAGACATCACTCCCGACGGCTTCCCATCTTCTGGACCAGTGGCACGCAGCTCGGGAGCTGCTGTTGGCAGCTCTATGCTGTTTAGAAAAGTTTCACTACACAACGTACTGGCATCATCTGCATATGGAGGGAGACCAGTCCGGGGCCCTTCACCCAAAGTTAAACAAGGGAGAGACACCTGTGTCCCCCACAGTCCAGGGAGGGAACCACAGTATATCATCAAAAGGCAATTCTGGACATCCTATTGGATCAACTGGCCAAAGTGTATTCGGAGCGGCCTTCCTCGCCCCCAGAGGTGATTGCTGATTTTTTGGCGGATTACCCCAATTAGAACATATGGCAAGCCAATTGCTAGATGTAGGAGAGTAGGATCTGCTTCACATGGGTACCCCCACTTTTTGCTGATGCTTCACTGTTTTTCGACATTAGTCTGGCTGGGGCCCTGCTAATCAGAACCCCAGCCTAGCTGCTTCCTCTCTAAAATGGTTTCCATGTGCCTTAGGCACATCTCTGATTGGGATCTGGAGTGCCCTTATAAGTCCCTAGTATATGGTATACTATGTACCAAGGGCATAGGTACCTCAGAGGCCTGCCAGGGGCTGCAGCATGTATTATGCCACCCCTGGAAGGCCATCCAAACTGACACCACAGGTCTGCTACTGCAGCCTGGGTAAGGTGGTGCATGCACCCCTTACTGTGATGTAGGTTACCTATATCACGAAATACATACACACATATAAACCTATAAGTCACTCCTAAGGCAGGCCTTATCAATCCTAAAGGCAGAGTGCATGGTTCCTATGTGAGAGGGTGCCCCTGCATGAGCAGGGCCCCTCTGCAGCGTTCGGAGACCATCTCTGATGCTGTTTGTAGTGCAGCCTGACCATATACTCTTAGCGCATTATATCCTCGCGGTAAAATGCTAACTTTGGAATGGCTGCACCTAAACATGTCGTGTTTGGTGTCAAACATCTTGGAATACTACCCCCCGCCAATCCTGGCGGCGGGGGTAGCATTCCACCCTTCTAGAGGGAAAGACATGTTAACTCTGACGAGTCCGGTAACTTCTTTCCAGAGCCCTGGCATCACATAATGGATGCTGCTGCCACAGACACGAGTCTGGCCTCCTGCTGCTGACTGAAACTCCGGCAGGGGAGGCCTGGACAATAGGTTTCCTGTCCCAGGGAGGTGTGACCACCTCCCCAGACAGGATAATGTGTATTGGGGCTGGGCGGGAGCACTTTCGGGTGCTTTGAAGTCCTGCACTGGGGGCACATTTGGTGTCCCTGTGCATACCCCAGTTCAAACCGGATCAGGGGCTTGCAGCCCCTGCTTTGGCGCGAACTGGACAAAGGGAAAGAGGTGTAGCCACCCCTCTGCCCTGACCCACCCATAGGTGGGGCCACAGAGTAGTCCAACCCCTATTTTTAGAATAAAGGTAGGAACCCAGTCCTTAGGACTTTAGATTATACCTGGACGAAACTCTGAAACTGAATCCTGGACCTTCGACGCTCTACGACAAGATTAGAGGACTGAAGAATCTCCCTTGGGGTCAAGGAGTGACTCTCCTGCTTGGCAGGCACCAAAGAAGCATCTGTCCGGTTCGCATTTCTGAAGCTCCCGTCGGACGCCGAAGTCATCGCATCACCAGAGGTGGATTCTCAAACTTCCCGAGGCTACCCTGAGTCCCCAGCAAAGCTGAGGCCCGTGGCTATCGTGGGTGACTTGAGACCGTGACCCCTGGATACCGAGCACATTTGCAAGTGCATCCTCTTCTGGGTCTCCCAAGAAGTCGTGCTTTGGGCTCCGAGTAGCCCTAAACTCCAGCACCACCTGCACCGAAGATCACTGGCCCCCACTCCACGAGTGTCCTGTAAGCCAGCTCCACGTGCGGTGTCACGAGGCTCCTTTGCGGTTGCTAGCCCGTTGGCTAGTAGCCCTTAACGAAGGCCAATCCTTTTCTTACTTGGCATCCTGGTTGCTCCAGGCCTGCCCTCACTTATCCTCGCTGGGTGAGTTCCACAGACCTTGCTGGTCTGCACCATCGACGATCTACATCTTCACCGAGACTTGCCGTTGCCAAGGATTGTTGGGTCCAATCCGGTCGCCGACACCTCAGCACTCGACAGACATCGTGTACCAGCCCGAATCCTGCTCCTGGTCGCCGACAACGCCTCCTGGACCTCGTGGCTGAAGAGTCAAGACGACCGTCAACGCACCTGAAGCACTCGACATCGGTGGGCATCTGTCCATCGCCTTCCTGGTCACTGGCTAGTGACCCAGACTCTGTCCCCTCTGCTTTCAGGTTCTTCAGAACTCCGATCCACTTTTGGATCCACCCGGACACTTTTCTCTTGGCCGCCAGCAGCACTTTGCAGCAGATCGCCATTCGAATCGACGACGAAACCCGACCCCGAAAGGCACCTATGCACCCGACTTCCCTGGGTGAGGTAACACGAGTACTCCGGTGCTCCCGTGGGTAGAGACTCTTCAAAGTCCTAGATCTCAAAGGGTTTTGTCCTAGTCCTCTTTAAGTGTCCCTTTCCTCTATTTTCCCGATCCCGACTTTCTCCATAGAAGTTAACGGCGTATCGCGGTTGTGTATTTACACTGCACGCGTCTCCCGTGGGTCCCCTGTGTCACTACCTTGGGTGGTTCCTTGTGGTCCAAGCACTTCTAGAGGCTCTAGGCCTAGTGTCTAGTTCAGTCGTGGTTCGCATACCAAACGTGTATTTGTGCTATTACTGTGATTTAATATCTTATAACTTATGTACTTCGAACTCTAGCCTCATAAAGAGACTAGAGGGGTGTGTTTAGTAATAAATACATATATTTTGAATATATACCTGGTGTGGTGCTCTTTCATTTGGTCACTCAAGAGATTATAGACTGGTAAAACAAGCTGCTTTACATTCCTTCAAGACTTAGCCTGAAGGCTGCTCTCCATAGCTACCACTAGGATAGCTTTCAATAAGGTTGTCTTTAACCTATCTCCAATAAGGGGTTGTTTGGACTGGTGCAAGGTGCCCACTATAATTAGTGGACAGCATATGCCAGGCCAACTTCTCACATTGGTGTGCAGCGTGTGGGATTCCAGCTTGCTATTGTTTTACCAGATAATCTCAATTGAATTGATCAACTGAAAACCACTAAAGGTACCTAAGGTACATATAAATTAAGCTTAGAATAACAGTAAGTTCTACTGAACTTAGAGTTGTGTGTAAAGGGATAGCACAACCCTTTCTACAACTCAAGAGAGTTTAGTAGGCCACACTAGAGTAGGTAGTGCATACACCACACCACACTAGTAATGTCTTTAAGGGCAGGATCCAAAGTATCCTTGCAGGAAGCCATTGAGCTTCCACCCTCCAAGTATGATACACTCCCATTCTTGGAATTGAGAGCTTTATGTAACTTGAGAAAAATAAGGACAGGCTAAAGCTCCCACCACCCAACACCTCAAGGAGTTGTTGGTGGCTTATCACCTTAGTAAGCCTGTAGGGACTGAAGGGGTAGGAGCTGAGGGTGGGGCAGGAGAAGAGGAGGAGGACGCTAGGGGTACCAATACCCCCAGCCCCCCCTCTGAAACTGGCCAGGAGGGTGACAATGACCCTGACCTGGAAAACCAAATCCCTCCTGTGGATGATGATGAGGATGATCAAGATGATGCCCTCTTTGTCCCCCAGGAAGGATTAAGAGTGTGCCCAGGAAGTCTAGATCTCCTCTCAGGAGTCTAACCACTCTGGCACCTCTATAGGGAGCTCTGTCTCATCTCACAGGAGGGAATCCTCTCATGAGAGGAGAACCAGACTGGTACAGTATGAGGAAACTCAGCTGGAGATCAGAAAAAGCAATTGGCTTTAGATAGGGAATCCCTAGATCTCCTTAGAGAGAGAAGAAAGTTGGGACTACAGTCCCATGGTGGCAGCCATGTCCCTAGAGACAGGGAAAGGTCCTATGAACATAGGAACCTGAGCAAGATTGTCCCTCCCTACCAGAGTGGGGAGGATATCCACAAATGGATAACTGCTTTAGAGAGGGCCTGTAAAGTACAGAAGGTCCCTCAGGAGCAGTGGGCAGCAATCTTGTGGCTCTCCTTTGCTGACAAAGGTAGAGATAAGCTCCTCACTGTTAGAGAGGAGGATGCTGATAATTACAAGGTCTTGAAGAGTGCTCTTATTGATGGGTTTGGCCTAACCACTGAACAGTACAGGTTGAAGTTCAGAGACACCCAAAAAGCACAGACTCAAGACTGGGTAGACTATGTGGATTGTTCTGCCAAGGCTCTGGAAGGCTGGTTGATGGGCAGTAAGGTGTGTGACTTCTCAGGATTGTATAATCTGATAATGAGGGAGCAGATTCTTAATAACTGTCAAAATCAGCTGTTGCATCAATACCTGGTAGACTCTGATCTGACCTCTCCCTAAGAATTGGGAAAGAAGGCAGACAAATAGGTCAGAACCAGGGTGAAGCAGAAGGTACAGAACCAAGGTGGGAAACCAAGAAGCAAGATGCTAAGAACTCTGACAAGGGTGGGGAGAAGGGTAAAGATCAAAAGTCTTCATCAGGCCCCCAAAAATCTTTTTCTGGTGGGGATTCCCAGTCTACCAAAGGTAAAGGCCAAAGAAAACCATGGTGCAAGGTCTGTAAGCAAAAGACCCACTGGACCAGTGATTGCACCAAGTCCAAAGACTCCAGTCCAGCACCCACCAATGCCCCTAAGGCACCTGTTCCCCCTAGTACAGTTGGTGGAAGTGCTCCAGCCAAGGGTTTAGTAGGGTTCACCCTTGGAACTGAGTTGGGCTCTGAAGCAATACAACTGAACGAAGCATTGTT
>CAWUFW010025488.1:0-44323 GCA_963921515.1 Calotriton arnoldi
AGGCGTGAATCGTATAAATAGAGTCAAAAATTCAAAAGTGAAAAGGTTCTATTATCCAGTAAGCTTGTGAATCTTTTAAATCTAGGCAAGTAATACCGTTAGGCCCTACCATTGATGGCAAACCTTGAGAGGCTGTGTTATTATGTGTAAGCACTTAGATAATATATCTCACCCCTTAGTAGGTAGGGTAAAATCCCATGAGATCAGGGAGGGTCACTTGAGAGCTATAATGGGAAGGAAGAAAAAACAGAAAACCACATGTGTCATTTTTACAGGGCTTCCTAAGGCACTAAGTTGTAACTCACAAGAAATTGAAGGGAGAGGATGCTGCCATGTGCAGGATCTGTCCTGGACTGATCTTGCTCCTTAGTTACTCACGGTTCTCTCGGTGCATCTGGGCTGTGTCACCTGTGTGCCTCTCACTGTCTCCGCCGGTGGGGAAGTGAAAATTCTGTCTCCTTTTATAGGAGTGGCCTGCTTCCGGGTGGGGCATTAATTGTTTAATCACTGCATTAATTGGCAAGTTTTGGTTGTTACTATGGGTGCCATTTTGAAGTCGTGTTTTCTATGATAAGTTCATATGGGAAGGTTTTGGTTGTTACTATGGGTGCCATTTTGGAGTGGTGTTTTCTATGATAAGTTCATATGGGAAGGTTTTGGTTGTTACTATGGGTGCCATTTTAGAGTGGTATCTACTATGACAAGCTCGTATGAGGAAATTTTGGTTGTTACTATGGGTGCCATCTTGGATTGATATCTTCTAAGAAATGCTCATATGAGAGATATTCACGGGCTGTTGAATCTCTGTGTGCTGATAATTGTTATGGGTCGCTGGTACGGTGATCTTACTTAAAGGGGGGCGATGCATGTCTTGTGTATGAAGTTATATATCTAATATATTGGTGCTGCGCGCAATAGGCAGAATCTCGGTCGCCATCTTGTAGTGGGTTCTTGTGGTAGATGTGATAAATGAAGTATCCCTATTGCGCTGATGAATCACAATAAAGGGTCACCGTATTTGTTGGTGTTATTTGCGGTGCACTAGTGCCCCCTTGGTCAGTTTTTATAGTTGGTGTATCATTTTGCGGTGGGTGGTGCATCTCAGAGGTCTGCTGACATAGTCTTCACTATAGTGTTTATGAATGTCACACTTGTGAGATCGATGTCAAGGGTTGGATTCCTATAGTACTTCAATTCAAGGTATTTCATCGTTAAGACCCTGGGTGTTCGTTTGGAGGCGGTGCACCCATCTTTGCTCTTTTTGGAAGAGGGTTTTTGTTGTCCAGAGAGGATTGGACTCAATGATGATCCAATTGACTTGGTCTGGTGTATGTCCCTTTTCGATGTAATGCCTGCTCATTTTGGTGGTGTTCCTACCGCACCGGATGTTGCTCCTGTGCTCATTCACCCTTCTTTTTACAACTCTAGAGGTCATCCCTATGTATAGGAGGTTGCAAGGACATTTCACCATATAGACGCAATTTTTTGTGTTGCAATTCTGGTGTCTCTTTTGTGTCCACTCTTGGTTCTTTAATTGGAGTGTTTTGGTATGTGCTGTGAGAGGGCAGACATTGCAAGTCCCGCATGGGTAGTGTCCCTTGAGCGTCGGCAGGTCACATAATGTCCTCTGGCTGTCCCCTTGTTTTTTCTGTGGTCTTGTGTGGACAACGATGTCTTTTATGTTTTGTGTACGTCTGAATGCGAATCTTGGGTGTTGTAGTTGCATTTCGCCTGTGTTGAAGATATTCCAATGTTTTAATAGGACATTTTTGACTTGATTGGATTGAGGTGTGTAAGTTGTGACACATGTAATTGTTTCATCTTTTCGCTTTTCTTGTGTTTCCAGAAGCGCTCCTCGATGGTTGTTCCGTGCGCGTTTCTTGGCAGACTTTATGATTTTTTGTGGGTAGTTTCTTTTTTCCAGATTTTTGCTAAGTTCTGCTGCCTGTATTTCATAATCCTGGGTAGTGCTGCAATTTCTCCTCAGCCTGAGGAATTGGCCGAAGGGGAGATTTTGTCTCAAGGCTTTGGTATGGTGGCTGTCGTAGGGCAATAAGCTGTTGCGATCTGTGGGCTTCCTATATGTCGTGGTCGACAGTTTTCCATCTTTGAAGAGAATTAGTAAGTCCAGGAATGGTATTTCTTCACTTTTGGTTGATAGTGTGAATTTGAGGAAGGGGTCCAGTTGGTTGATCCAGGAGTGGAATTCTTTACATCGATCCTCTGTCCCCGTCCATAGCATAAGTACATCATCTATGTACCGTTTCCACTCTTTTATTTCCAATTTGAAAGGATTAGTTTCTGGTAGGATATGTTGGGCCTCAAAATGGGCCATGTATAGACATGCTAGACTTGGCGCAAATGTACTGCCCATACAAGTTCCATGGATTTGTTGATAGTGTTGGTCGTGGAACTTGAAGAAGTTGTTCTTCATGGCGAGTTCTGCGCATTCCAGGATGAAGTTAATGGGTTGTTGTGTGGGAGGATCACTGTTTCTCAGGGTTTCTTCAACTACTCTTAGTGTGGCTTCTTGTGGAATGTTTGTATATAGTGCCTCCACGTCGAGTGTTACAAGTAAAGTGATTTCCTCAGATCCTCTGATGTTTTCGATGAGGTTGATGGTCTCCTTGGTGTCCTTGAGGTATGACGGTGCTGCTTGAACTAGTGGCTGTAGAAAATGATCACAGTATTGACTCAGTGGCTCGAGGATGGAGTTGATCCCTGACACTATTGGTCTGCCGGGTGGGGGCATGATGTTTTTGTGGATCTTTGGCAAGATGTAGAAATATGGCGTCGTTGGTTTAGTGTTCACTAGGAACTCCGCTTCATTCTTGGTGATCCAACCATTCGATAGTGCTTCCGTCACAGAGACGTTGATTCTTCTTGTGAGGGAATCCGTAGGGTCTGTGTCTATTTTGTGGTAGTATTTCGTGTCAGCTAGTTGTCTAAGACATTCATTATTATAGTCGTCTGTGTTAAGGATGACAATAGCTCCGCCTTTGTCTGCAGGTTTTATGGTAATTGCCGGATCGTCGTTGAGGTTTTGAAGGGCTTTCCTTTCTTTTGCAGGTAAGTTATCTTAGGTTTTCTTGGGTTGTAGTTTGTTAATGTCTTGTAAGACTGCTTTTTCATAGGTCAGTATCTCACTGGCAGTCATCGCTGCGGTGGGCGTGAATCTGGAGGGATCATTTTTTCAAACACAGGATACCAGTAGGAGGGACACGGTTACTACAGACACAGGCCTACACAATCCCTCCAGATTCACGGCAATCACCATAAAACCTGCAGACAAAGGCGGAGCTATTGTCATCCTTAACACAGACGACTATAATAATGAATGTCTTAGACAACTAGCTGACACGAAATACTACCACAAAATAGATAGACCCTACGGATTCCCTCACAAGAAGAATCAACATCGCTGTGACGGAAGCGCTATTGAATGGTTGGATCACCAAGAACGAAGCAGAGTACCTAGTGAACACTAAACCAACGACGCCATATTTCTACATCTTGCCAAAGATCCACAAAAACATCAAGCCCCCACCCGGCAGACCAATAGTGTCAGGGATCAACTCCATCCTCGAGCCACTGAGTCAATACTGTGATCATTTTCTACAGCCACTAGTTCAAGCAACACCGTCATACCTCAAGGACACCAAGGAGACCATCAACCTCATCGAAAATATCAGAGGACCTGAGGAAATCACTTTACTAGTAACACTCGACGTGGAGGCACTATATACAAACATTCCACAAGAAGCCACACTAAGAGTAGTTGAAGAAACCCTGAGAAACAGTGTTCCTCCCACACAACAACCCATTAACTTCATCCTGGAATGCGCAGAACTCGCCATGAAGAACAACTTCTTCAAGTTCCACGACCAACACTATCAACAAATCCATGGAACTTGTATGGGCAGTACATTTGCGCCAAGTGAAGCATGTCTATACATGGCCCATTTTGAGGCCCAACATATCCTACCAGAAACTAATCCTTTCAAATTGGAAATAAAAGAGTGGAAACGGTACATAGATGATGTACTTATGCTATGAACGGGGACAGAGGATCGATGTAAAGAATTCCACTCCTGGATCAACCAAAAGGACCCCTTCCTCAAATTCACACTATCAAACTCAAGTGAAGAAATACCATTCCTGGACTTACTAATTCTCTTCAAAGATGGAAAACTGTCGACCACGACATATAGGAAGCCCACAGATCGCAACAGCTTATTGCCCTACGACAGCCACCATACCAAAGCCTTGAGACAAAATCTCCCTTCGGCCAATTCCTCAGGCTGAGGAGAAATTGCAGCACTACCCAGGATTATGAAATACAGGCAGCAGAACTTAGCAAAAATCTGGAAAAAGAAACTACCCACAAAAATCATAAAGTCTGCCAAGAAACGCGCACGGAACAGCCATCGAGGAGCGCTTCTGGAAACACAAGAAAAGCGAAAAGATGAAACAATTACATGTGTCACAACTTACACACCTCAATCCAATCAAGTCAAAAATGTCCTATTAAAACATTGGAATATCTTGAACACAGGCGAAATGCAACTACAACACCCAAGATTCGCATTCAGACGTACACAAAACATAAAAGACATCGTTGTCCACACGAGACCACAGAAAAACAAGGGGACAGCCAGAGGACATTATGTGACCTGCCGACGCTCAAGGGACACTACCCATGCGGGACTTGCAATGTCTGCCCTCTCACAGCACATACCAAAACACTCCAATTAAAGAACCAAGAGTGGACACAAAAGAGACACACCAATTGCAACACAAAAATTGCGTCTATATGGTGAAATGTCCTTGCAACCTACTATACATAGGGATGACCTCTAGAGTTGTAAAAACAAGGGTGAATGAGCACAGGAGCAACATCCGGTGTGGTAGGAACACCACCAAAATGAGCAGGCATTACATCGAAAAGGGACATACACCAGACCAAGTCAATTGGACCATCATTGAGTCCAATCCTCTCTGGACAACAAAAACCCTCTTCCAAAAAGAGCAAAGATGGGTGCACTGCCTCCAAACGAACACCCAGGGTCTTAACGATGAAATACCTTGGATTGAAGTACTATAAGACTCCAACCCTTGACATCGATCTCACAAGTGTGACATTCATAAACACTATAGTGAAGACTATGTCAGCAGACCTCTGAGATGCACCACCCACCGCAAAATGATACACCAACTATAAAAACTGACCAAGGGGGCACTAGTGCACCGCAAATAACACCAACAAATACGGTGACCCTTTATTGTGATTCATCAGCGCAATAGGGATACTTCATTTATCACATCTACCACAAGAACCCACTACAAGATGGCGACCGAGATTCTGCCTATTGCGCGCAGCACCAATATATTAGATATATAACTTCATACACAAGACATGCATCGCCCCCTTTAAGTAAGATCACCGTACCAGCGACCCATAACAATTATCAGCACACAGAGATTCAACAGCCCGTGAATATCTCTCATATGAGCATTTCATAGAAGATATCAATCCAAGATGGCTCCTCTAGTAACAACCAAAACTTCCTCATACGAGCTTGTCATAGTAGATACCACTCTAAAATGGCACCCATAGTAACAACCAAAACCTTCCCATATGAACTTATCATAGAAAACACCACTCCAAAATGGCACCCATAGTAACAACCAAAACCTTCCCATATGAACTTATCATAGAAAACACCACTTCAAAATGGCACCCATAGTAACAACCAAAACTTGCCAATTAATGCAGTGATTAAACAATTAACGCCCCACCCGGAAGCAGGCCACTCCTATAAAAGGAGACAGAATTTTCACTTCCCCACCGGCGGAGACAGCGAGAGGCACACAGGTGACACAGCCCAGATGCACCGAGAGAACCGTGAGTAACTAAGGAGCAAGATCAGTCCAGGACAGATCCTGCACATGGCAGCATCCTCTCCCTTCAATTTCTAAAACCAACTGTGAGTTACAACTTAGAGCCTTAGGAAGCCCTGTAAAAATGACACATGTGGTTTTCTGTTTTTTCTTCCTTCCCATTATAGCTCTCAAGTGACCCTCCCTGATCTCATGGGATCTTACCCTACCTACTAAGGGGTGAGATATATTATCTAAGTGCTTACACATAATAACACAGCGTCTCGAGGTTTGCCATCAATGGTAGGGCCTAACGGTATTACTTACCTAGATTTAAAAGGTTCACAATCTTACTGGATAATAGAACCTTTTCACTTTTGAATTTTCGACTCTATTTATACGATTCACGCCTACTCGATATAACCAGGGTATGTTCACAAATAAAAAATAAAAATACTGATACAGAGAACAACCCTGACACCATTCTCTGAGCACTAATCATTGATCTTATACGTCTGTCTGTCTGTCACCTAGTTATAACCTCCTTTTTAACAACTTTTAGAAAGATCACAGCACCTTTTAGCTCACGTATACATACCGCGAACAGCAATGATCACGCTATGAACTACAAGCACCTGGCCCTCCAATGGAGAACCCAGTCCTGAGCATAATTTTCATTAGTATTAATACCCTAATGGCAAATTGTATCTTTGTTTTTTGACTCTTGTCGTTTCAGAATCTCTACTCCTTTCATTTATCCGGGGGCACTGAGATTTTTCAGGCCACTTTAGATATAAATTTCTTATTCGGTCCTGACGAAGTGCCCTGGATCTCCCCCTGAGACCACTGAAGCGCGAAACATGTTGACCATAACATATGCCCACTAGGGACATATAATCACCCAGCTACCAAGGGACATAATACCCCTTAAAGCAGCTCCATACACTTTGTTTTAATAATGACAGAGGGATCACTTTATTAAAAATTAATCACTCTCCCTCCAGCCATTTTTTAATACACTTTCTAGGACTTCACTGCCACTTACACCCACGCACCCATACGGCTTCATCAAAAGATCTCCGAAAAAGAGACCCTTCGGGGGACCCGTAGGGCATTGCAGCGCCGGCCCGACGAGGAGCAAAAGCCCAATGATGAAGCATGACATCCTTCGAGGTGTGTGAGGGCATCAAGATGAGGACACCCTGCCTCCCACAAGCAGAGTAGCACACGACAAGAGTACCCCCCACTTCCCTCCTCTCCATCTCCACTCAGGAACGGTGACTCACTTTGGTATAAGTTTAATTTCGGGAGCACGGGTCACCGGACCTTTTAGAATAGCTCCTAGAGACCCCCTCTTTTGATAAATAGGAACAAACATCTGACCACATGTACTGGATGACTTCCAACTGACACTACAGGATTGAGGCAACATTTAATGTCTAAAGGACTTTTTCAGCCTGAGGAGGAGGTTGTGCGGAGATGGTCAGTTGATGGTGCTTCTGGTTTAGATGAAGGAACAAGCATAAAGCTTGCATTTGTTGCGAGACTACATGTTTTCTTCCAGACTCATTAAAGGAGAATCTGCCTCACATCCAAATCAAGAGGATGAAACAAATAATTTCGGAGAAATCTGAATTGTTAAAAGAGAAAGCAACATTACATCAAAAAATCAAAGAGAGTGCATTAGACAACAGAGATCCCTTTTGTACTAACAATGTAAACAAACATCTGATCAGATATTCTGAATGACTTCCAACTGATATTACAGGATTTGAGGGAAAATGTAATGTCCAAAGTGTTTTTTCAGACTGAATAGGAGGTTGAGGGGAGATGGTCGGTAGATGGAGCGTCTGGTTTGAATGAAAGAACAAGTACAACTCAACGTAAAGCTTGCATTTGTTATGAGACACTCTGGATTTTTTAATCCTGGGTATGAAGCCTTAAAGGATAAAGCTTGGATTTCTTAAATGTACTTGGTTGATGTAATTGCATCAGGGTGCCCATCTTCTATGACAGTATCTGATTAGATGATGTGTGAATCGGCTCGTTATAGGTGAAAACACTGCATCAAGTTCCCAGACCAGTGGTCTTTCTCCCCCAGTTGCAGGGATGCATCCTCTGGTTGCAAAGAGACAGCATTTTACGACGTCAAAAGTGGGGAACATAAGCAGGCACCGACCACAATTAATATTTCGTCACCAAACAAAATTCAAGTGCCTTAAGTTAAGGGCCCGTAGAAGAGTGAAGGGTCCTGGCATGCTGCTGAAAGTGGACATGGGGGAATCTCATTAATGGTATTCTAAAGCACAAACAAGACTCTGTGGACTCTAAGGTCCCAGTGATAGGGGCTCTTGTAGGCTGCAGAATCATTCACAATTTAAAGAGTAGATAAAAGTTACACAACTCCACTTAACATGTTTGATCAGGGAGCCATGAGATTATCTCTGAGTTTGAGCACAGCTTGTGAAACCTACTGGATGAAAATCCACTCCCACAGCATGGTGGAAACTGGGAACAGTTCACTATGAAATCCCAGGGTTGTTCCTTTGTATGGAGAGAGATTTGGAAACTTAGATGCTCCTTGCACCGCTGTTCAAACTTTGGTATCACTGGCCTGACTCTGGGCATCCCATAGGTTATCATCCCTCGTACATTGCCCTGTGCCTGAGGATGGCTAGTCAACAAGGACATTGAGAGGTTGGGACTCCCCCTACCATTTTAATGTGGGGTTGTGAAATTTGCCTGAAAAGAGTGGCAAACGGACCGTAAATCTTTTCAGTGTTGCAGACATTTTTCACTCTTACGTAGTACTTACCGCTGCCTGTGGTAGTTACTTTATCTGCGGGCACTGAAGGGAAATAGTAGAAAATGATTTCAGAGACAGGTGAATAAAATAATTAGATTTACCAATAACAGACAGGGAAAAAAATTACATTTTTAGGCGTTATGGCTGCATGTTTTCTTCCAAACTCATTAACAGAGAATTTGCCCAATATGCAAATTGTGAGGATGAAACAAATACCTTTGGAGTAACCTCACTTGTTAAAAGAGAAAGGGATATTGCATCAAAGATTCAAAAAGAGTGGATCAAAAGAATAAATATTAAAGAGGTGAAAGTAAAATAGCAACAGTCCCCAAAAGCAATCTTTAGAAATAATGGAAAACGAAAATAGGATTAGAAACACGCGTGTATCTACATGTACTTCTCTAACTGTAGTATGTTTCAGGGATTCACATGCTTGAATATTTCTTTTTCTCAGTTTTGTGAATCCTTGAGAGTTAACGTTTATAGAGCAGTGTGTTTCCCTAAATTAAAAAAAATACATTGAAAGCAGGCATAGACTATGTGCTGTCTACCTACCTAATTAGGGGACCTGAACTCTGGGCAATCAATTTGCAAGAAACTGAGCTCCAGCTCGCCACATAAGCTGAGCTGTTCACATGTTTACAGATAGTTAAGCAATATACTTTTCTTAAAATGCAATCTTGAGTGAATATGTAACTTCTCAATCTGTAACTCTCACCACGAGCAACTGTCGTAGATGTAAGTAGTGTCACCTACTACCATATTACTCATAATTCCTTTTGTAATTTACTTCACTCTATTGTAAATCGCTCTGACACCTCTGGCTAAAGTACATACTATATAAAAATGCATAAATAAATAAATTAATAAATATACAGAATGAAGCCTCATACCTGGAGTGGAGGGGTAGTTAGTGAGAATACGTGGAAGATAGCAAAGTTGGAGGACTGTAGTGTAAGATAAAATATTTCTTCTCCAACATTGTAGCGTTTTTATAGATTCACAGCCGTGAATGACAATGATCAGAACAGTACATATAAAGTATACATTAAAATAAAGCAGTAATGAAGGTCACCTTAGTTATATAGGCACTGTAGTACCATTTGTATGACTGCTGCCCTCTGTGGACTATGTGACTCTAAGGTCACAGTGATAAGGGCTTTGCAGACTGAAGGATAATTCACAGTTCAAAGAGTGGACTCTAGTTACTGATCTCTCCTTAACTTATTCAATCAGGGTGCCATATGTTTAGCTCTGAGTTTGAGCACTGCTCTTGAAACTTAAGGGATGAAAATTCACGGTCACTACATGGTGGAAAACTGCCACAGTTGAGTGCAGTTCCCAATGGAGACCCAGGGCTGTGCCTTTGTATGGAGAGAAATTTGGAAACATAGTTGCAGTTTGCACCAGTGTTCAAACTGTGGTATCACTCGCTGACTCTAGGCATCCATGAGTGATCAGTCTTGTAAATCGGCCTGTCCCTGAGGCTGCATAGTCAACAGAATCACTGAGAGGTACAGACCCCAAGTCCCATTTTAATATGGGCCCTGAACTTGCTCGAAAAGGGTCACTATCAGACCCTAATTTCTTTTCATCTTACAAACATTTTTCACTTTTCAGAAGTACTTACCGCTGCTTGTGGTAGTTTCTTCATCTAAGGGCACTGAAGGGAAAAAGAAGAAAAAGATTTCATTACAGGTGAATAAAGCAATCAGATTTACCCATAACATACAAGGAAAAATAAATAACATCTTTAGATGTTATGGCTATATATTTTCTTTCAGGCTCATTTAAGTAGAATCTGCCGAACATCCGAATCATGAGGATGAAACAAATAATTTTGGAGAAACCTGAATCATTGAAAGAGAAAGCAACATTACATCAAAAATTCAAAAAGAGTGGAGGGCGCTAGAGAGCCTTGCAGCAAGATGGCCACTGTTTCATTGGGCTCTGCCGGCAGATGCTACAATCCATTAGTCATTCGTGTCCAGGGGGCCCAATCATGGTCCTAACTGCACTGTTGGCCTGCAGCATGTAGATGTGAAGCCGTCCATGCAGCCATTGAGAGCCAAGACACCTGAAGAGACTGAAGATCTCTACCCTGCCCCACGGTCAGCGGCCCGCCTTAGGCGCAGCAAGCTGCATGGGATCGCCGCGAGGGCCCTGCTCCATGACATCCTTGACACACTGAGGGAGCTGAGCGGCGGGCTACTCAGCCACGGCCCATGCAGATAAGAACAGTGGGGCAGTGGGGCCAGGGGGTATAGGGGGGATTTTGACGGACGATGACGAGGGAAAATTAGATAAATAATTACTTTTCCCTCATCGTCGTCTGTTGAACGGGCACCGTCTGTCTGTCTTGCAGCCTGCTCTGAAGCCTAAAGCATGGGTTGCCTCCCGAGACCACAAAGTGCCTCCCCAGCTGAGAGACATCAGGTGCACAGAAGACACGGCCTCCCAGAGTAGCGATACCACGGCCGACATGCCGTGCTGTGATGAAGACCCTCAGACATGGAGGATACCCACGTCCATAACCACGGTGAGTGACGAGTGCCCCGCACAACATGCCCCCAGATATTATCATTCTAAGGGCCTTATTTAGAGTTTGGCAGTCCATTGGACTGCTGTATCAGCGGTGGCGGTCCGACTGCCGTATTACAAGTTGGGCGGTTCGGCTTTGCGAGGACCGCCAGTGGACCGCTGAGACTGCCAGCAGACCACCGACTGCTAGATTCGTGATCAGGGAAAGGCAGCTGCCATAGGGCGGTACAGGGGAGGTGCACCAGTGTGTCCATTATGAGTTGCTTGTTCCATGAGCAGACCACAGGTGGTCCAACCGCCTGCTTCAAGGTGGCGGTGACGAAGGATTTCTCCTTCTTCCCGGCAGATTCCAATGTGGATCCCTTTCTCCAAGTCCTCCTTCACAGCAGGATCTTCATCCCGGGGATTACGACCCTGTGGGCGGCTATCTACAGGTGAGACCTTTTCGTACCATATACCCATTGCCAGTACTGCCCACATATGAGCCGAACCCTGGTAATGGGTAAATGGTATTGTCCCACATATATCATGCATATGTGTGCATCCGACACATATGCAGTCGAAATGCACACACAGGCATCAATATATTCTGTATTAGTACTCACCACCTCTGCAAGATCCCCGCCTCCACACAGCCGGCCCTGTGGTCGACTCATAATACAGAGGTCTTTGGACCGCCAGCACCATGGGCTGCTGGCGGATGCGGTCTTACGGCAGTCAGACCATCGAACTTGTAATAAGATCCTAAGTGAGGGAGAGTGGTAGCCAGGGTCAGACCACCGTGTACAGACCTTGCTCCACGGCACGCATTATTGCTTACTCAACTGCGCTATGGATGGTCGCCTTACACCTCATGCGACCTGAAGCGTATTCTGCAGAGCAACAGTATCAATACTCTACATTGCCCTGCTGCTGGCTATAAATCTGCAATTTGGCCGGCCCATCTACCTCCACACCTGATTTGCTGGCACTGTGACTCCTCCTGTCCCTGCTACGAGGCCTGTCATGCCTGTAAAAGACTTGTGTTGCCAGGGACCCCCCACAGCTTTGGCCTGCTCATGCCCCCACTGGATTCCGCTGCTGCTGGGGAGAGACGGGGCCTGGGGAGGGCCACTGGACATCTGCCAATACCACGCCACACAGCTCAGTGCCCCATGGTCAGTCTGTGGCTGTGACCCCTGAGCGCGACCACTTTGGGGCCTTGTGAGACTGCTAGGTGAGGCCCTGGCATACAACAACCTCCTTGCTTCTCCCCTTTGAACTGCGCACCCACCGTCAATATCTGGCATTGGTCTCCCGTCTGCCCTGCAGACTGGAAAGTCATGGGGAAATAGGACACAAGCAAATCAAAATTGACCTTTGAGGGCAAGCGACTAATGGCGACTCTCTGTAAGACAATGACTTAAAGGAGATCCTAGTAGACGTTAAAAACAGCCTGCGCGCCATAGACACATTGATTGACGTCCTCACCAGTCGCATCAACCGCATTAAAGAGAGAGAAGACAAGCATGAGGATGCGGACGATGCCCAGGCTGCTGCCAGCGAACACCTTCTTTGCAGTAGGTAAACTCCTCAAACTCATGAAACTAAAAAACGGGGACTTAGAAGCAAGATCCTGGCGCAATAATCTCCACATAACAGGGATCCCAGAGTCCACAGCAATTGCTAAAATGGAAGACTTTGGAGAGACAATGCTTCATTCACTCTTCGAGGATGCCCTTTCACCGGTCTTCATTATGGACCGAGTACACAGATCACCCGGCCCGTGTCCTCCCCTTGGGACTCTGGCTCGATCCATAGTCACCATACTCCTTAATTACAGGGACCGTGATGCGGTCCTCCGGCTCCCACATGAGCGCCGCTCTGTCCTGTAGCAGGGGCATGTGATTACCTTTTCCTCCGAATTTTCCTCTGGTGGTGCAAGCAGCACACCAAGAATTCCTGATGGCCAAAAGACTCCTCCAGAAAGCAGACATTCCATATGCACTACTCTACCCTGCCAAGCCATGCATTCACAACGATGGGAAGCCTCACTATTTTACTGATGCCAAGGCTGCCCTAAGGTTTTCAAAACATGCTACAACTCAGTAGGCGACGCCTCGGACATCCCCACAGCATCACTATGACAGCCACCTTAGTGACAACAACTAGGGCCTTATACAGCTGCAGGCACGCTCTGACCCTAATGACAGTGCACGGACTACTCCGACACGCTAGAACTGTGATTGTCCTACCATGCATCCCCCTGATGCAGATGGGAGGCCATCTCTAACACATCTCTACCTTCTACACTAATGTTGACTATTCACTCTGCGAATCCTGCTGACCCCATGCTCGGTGCTATTGCACCCTATCGGCCACCCAATTCGATTTCGACTGGGGTGTACGCCTGGCTCTTTGACGCCTCAAAGGATGATTCCCATTACACTTGATTGTTTTTGCGATGCGAATCTGGTTTCTGTTTGTTGGTTCCCTGTTCCCCTGTCTTCTTCCCAGTACGGTCTCACACTACACTCCTCCCTCTGCAGCTACGGGCCGCTTCTGGCCCCATCTCCTCCTGCTCTGTCACCCCATCTGCACACTGCAATGACCGCCACCAGATGTTTGACTTGGAATGTACGTGGGCTAAATGAATGATGGAAGGCCAGAATGGTAGTTGCCTACATCAATAGGCATCATATTGATCTTTACTTTCTCCAGGAACTACACTTGACCCCGACTACTGTCACACAATTGTGTGCAGGGTGGTGCGATGAAACCCATGTATCCCTATACACTAACTACGCCAGGAGAGTGGCCATACTTCTGCAAAAATGCTTGCTCTGGCAGCTGCGACAAACTCTATGCGACATCAATGGAGATATGTCCTCCTTTCCGTTACACTCCACAGGCACCTGGTCATCCTAGCGTCAATTTACAGCCCCAACACTGACAGCCCAGAATTCTTCTCTGAGGTGTGACGATTGATTGCTATCCTGGGCCCAGGAGCCGTCATATGAGGGAGGGGGTGAGGGGGACGATTTAAACACAGCCATTGATGGCGTGGTGGACCGCTCCAGCACCCCTAGGCACACCAGTCCCGAAGCAGTGGCATAGCTCTACACAATTATGTGTGACAACTACCTGACCGATCTCTGCCGGCTGACGAACACAACCAGCGCAGTGGGCATCTGTGTCACAACTTCGCACAACCCATGGTCACGCATAGACTACTGGCTGCTCACCAGGAATGCCCTTACCTAGGCCACCTCTGTGATACTCATGCCTTGCACCCTATCTGATCATACCCCTGTCCTGCTAGAACTCTCACTGCCATTAGCAGTCCCACATGCCTTCACATGGTATCTGGCTTCAGGAGTGCTCCGGGACATGGTATTTTGTAACGACGTCCGTGCTGCGATTATAGACGACTTTACCAATAACGAAGGCTCGGTCACCTCCACGTTGTTACTTTGAGAAGCCTTTAAAGCAGTTATTCATGGCATTTGCATCGCAAAACAATATGGCATCCTTAAGGTGATACGAGGGCAACTGGCTATGCTGGAATGGGACCTCCGGTCACTCAAACTGACATTCAGTGCCACGAAAATTGCCACTACTATAGCGCCCACCCACACAAAACTTTCGGAATATTATGAAGACATCCTGCTTGAGACTAGATTCTTGAGTCGAGAGGCGACTGCATGTCGTTATGGGTAAGGTGACCACTCGGATAAGACGCTTGCAGGCATGCTGCGTAAAACCTGGGCCCGCACCTATGTTGTAGAGCTCCTAGACAAACGCCAGGAGTAGAAGACCACTTCTTCGGGTCTACTCCAAACCATGACCTCATTTTACTCCAAGTTCTATAGTGCCATGAAAGTGCCTGGTGCAGAGGAGCTGACGGCATACTTGGACATGATCCAGCTGCTTTGGCTGGATCAGGCCCACTGTCTATACCTGGACTCTTCCTTCAAGGCTGAAGAAATTATACAGGTCACCTTGGTGACAAGACATCTGGCCTAGACGGGCTTACCACCTCCTTCTATAAAGAGTATGCTCTCCTGCTGGCTCCCTAACTATTGGCGATGAATGAAGACTCACTGATGTCTGGTGTGCTGCCACTGTCTTTGCACAAGGCAGTCATTGTCATTATACTAAAACCAGACAAGTGGGTCAATCGATGTGATTTGTACCAGCCATTATCCATGATAAATGTTGACAACAAAATATTCGCAAAACTCCTTGCGAAACGTCTCCTCCCTCTAATGCCTGATATTTCAGTCCAGACCATTTGGGGTTCGTGCCAAGCTGATCTACTTCGCACAAATTATGTTTGCCCTCATGCATTCCATCGACCATCAGCTTGATGCCATTGATGTATTGCTTGGCGCCACAAAGGAATTTGACTCTTCAGAGTGGCCCTATATTCCGACTACCCTAGCGCCTCAGCATGCATTTTATGCTTCCCCGGTAGTCCATCTCTGCCTCAATGGCATTCTCTCTGAGCAATTCCCGATCACCCGCGGGACTCGCCAGGGGTGCCGGCTGTCTCCAATTCTTTTTGCTGTGGCAATAAAACCACTGGCGCCACAGCTGTGGAAACACCATGCCTGCAGGGGCATTGGCTTCATGGCCAGGGGTATAGTGGTGTCTATGTACGCTGATGATGTGACAATATACATCCATGACCCTCAAACAAACCTGACTCCCATCATACACAAAGTCATTCACTTTGGAGGATACTCAGGTGTCCATGTCAACTGGTCCAAGTCCACACTGTTCCACCTCACTGAGTGTATGCTGCAGTTCGCATTGGAGCACTCACTGCAATGGGCCTCTGAAACGGTACAATACCTGGGCAAATGGCTTAGTCAAGACTTGTACGAACTCTGGAGGGCTAACTATGGCCGTGCGCGGAATGGCTGGAAGAGAGGATCCCATCATGGACTAGACTGCCCCTATATGTAACAGGGTGGATAGCAATTGCAAAAATGATTATATTGCCTAAATGGTGGTATCTCTACATAAACCTGCCGATCCCACTCACCGCACATTTCTTTTGGCGGCTGTGCTCCAATCTTGTTGCCCAGGTCTGGGCTGGCAAGCAGCTGAGGATTACATGGGAGGCACTAACCCTACCATTTCAGCGAGAGGGAGGGGCTTAAGCACACCCGATATGACCCTATACACATTATGTGATCAAGCCCAATATACTTTTGGCTCTACCTCATGCAATTTCAACCTCATACCGAGGTGGAGGCGGACCAGGCAGCACCTTGCAGCTTGACCAAGGCACTATACTAACCATAAAAGCCTGGAAATGTCCATGGGTGATGGACTACTGGTTCAAGCTTTAATCCTTTCTGATCCAGGTCACCAGCCATTCTCCTCCTCACACCCCGCTGGTCGGCCTCCTGGGATATGTCAAGGGCGTTCTCTCTTAGGTTCGTGGCCTCATGGCCATGCTGCTACTTCTGGCCAAATGATGCGTCACCATCCACTAGGGAGATGGCCTGCTCCCTAGACTGAGGCTTGGTTACACAACGCGGCTTACTGCCAGGAACATTTCTCCACCTATTGGGAGCTTATGCCACCACGATCACACGCAAAAGATATCTGGGAACCACTGCCGACATACCTAAGACAGAGGGACACACCCCCCTAGCTGGACTCCGAGGGGGAGTCCCTGGGCGGTGACCCTTCCACATCAGGCAGAGTGGAGGACACACCCGAAGTCAGCCCAGTCCCTCTTCACCTGTTCTCGTGACTTGTCATACACCAGGTTGTCGCAGAAGTCATGCCCCAGCATTCCATTCATCCCCTTGCTGGACCACGTTCAATGTTGGCATTGCTGTACATGTATCTTTCTGCTGGTGGGTTGGTGTAACAATCATTCATGTACTCATGTGCTACAGAACCGTGCTCTCCCTCTTCCCCCCCCTCACTCACCCCTTCCCTCCTCTGAGGTTGTTCTCCAGTTGTTGTTATCTTAACAACATGCCATTAAATAAAAATTTTTTAAAGGAGAGTGGATTAGACCACATAGATCCTTTTCCCCAATGAAAATGAAAACAAACATCTGACCACATGTACTGGATGACTTCCAACTGACACTACAGGATTGAGGCAACATTTAATGTCTAAAGGGCTTTTTCAGCCTGAGGAGGAGGTTGTGGGGAGATAGTCAGTTGATGGAGCTTCTGGTTTAGATGAAGGAACAAGCATAAAGCTTGCATTTGTTGCGAGACTACATGTTTTCTTCCAGACTCATTAAAGGAGAATCTGCCCCACATCCAAATCAAGAGGATGAAACAAATAATTTTGGAGAAATCTGAATTGTTAAAAGAGAAAGGAACATTACATCAAAAAATCAAGGAGAGTGCATTAGACAACAGAGATCCCCTTTTGTACTAACAATGTAAACAAACATCTGATCAGATATTCTGAATGACTTCCAACTGATATTACAGGATTTGTGGGAAAATGTAATGTCCAGTGTTTTTTCAGACTGAGTAGGAGGTTGAGGGGAGATAGTCGGTAGATGGAGCGTCTGGTTTGAATGAAAGAACAAGTACACCTCAACGTAAAGCTTGCATTTGTTATGAGACACTCTGGATTTTTTTAATCCTGGGTATGAAGCCTTAAAGGATAAAGCTTGGATTTCTTAAATGTACTTGGTTGATGTAATTGCATCAGGGTGCCCATCTTCTATGACAGTATCTGATTAGATGATGTGTGAATCGGCTCGTTATAGGTGAAAACACTGCATCAAGTTCCCAGACCAGTGGTCTTTCTCCCCCAGTTGCAGGGATGCATCCTCTGGTTGCAACGAGACAGCATTTTAGGCCGTCAAAAGTGGGGAACATAAGCAGGCACCGACCACAATTAATATTTCATCACCAAACAAAATTCAAGTGCCTTAAGTTAAGGGCCCGTAGAAGAGTGAAGGGTCCTGGCATGCTGCTGAAAGTGGACATGGGGGAATCTCATTAATGGTATTCTAAAGCACAAACAAGACTCTGTGACTCTAAGGTCCCAGTGATAGGGGCTCTTGTAGGCTGCAGAATCATTCACAATTTAAAGAGTAGATAAAAGTTACACAACTCCACTTAACATGTTTGATCAGGGAGCCATGAGATTATCTCTGAGTTTGAGCACAGCTTGTGAAACCTACTGGATGAAAATCCACTCCCACAGCATGGTGGAAACTGGGAACAGTTCACTATGAAGTCCCAGGGTTGTTCCTTTGTATGGAGAGAGATTTGGAAACATAGATGCTCCTTGCACCACTGTTCAAACTTTGGTATCACTGGCCTGACTCTGGGCATCCCATGGGTTATCATCCCTCGTACATTGCCCTGTGCCTGAGGATGGCTAGTCAACAAGGTCATTGAGAGGTTGGGACCCCCCCTACCATTTTAATGTGGGGTTGTGAAATTTGCCTGAAAAGAGTGGCAAACGGACCGTAAATCTTTTCAGTGTTGCAGACATTTTTCACTCTTTCGTAGTACTTACCGCTGCCTGTGGTAGTTACTTTATCTGCGGGCACTGAAGGGAAATAGTAGAAAATGATTTCAGAGACAGGTGAATAAAATAATTAGATTTACCAATAACAGACAGGGAAAAAAAATTACATTTTTAGGCGTTATGGCTGCATGTTTTCTTCCAAACTCATTAACAGAGAATTTGCCCAATATGCAAATTGTGAGGATGAAACAAATACCTTTGGAGTAACCTCACTTGTTAAAAGAGAAAGGGATATTGCATCAAAGATTCAAAAAGAGTGGATCAAAAGAATAAATATTAAAGAGGTGAAAGTAAAATAGCAACAGTCCCCAAAAGCAATCTTTAGAAATAATGGAAAACGAAAATAGGATTAGAAACACGCGTGTATCTACATGTACTTCTCTAACTGTAGTATGTTTCAGGGATTCACAAGCTTGAATATTTCTTTTTCTCAGTTTTGTGAATCCTTGAGAGTTCACGTTTTTAGAGCAGTGTGTTTCCCTAAATTAAAAAAAAAAAAACATTGAAAGCAGGCATAGACTATGTGCTGTCTACCTACCTAATTAGGGGACCTGAACTCTGGGCAATCAATTTGCAAGAAACTGAGCTCCAGCTCGCCACAGAAGCTGAGCTGTTCACATGTTTACAGATAGTTAAGCAATATACTGTTCTTAAAATGTAATCATGAGTGAATATGTAACTTCTCAATCTGTAACTCTCACCACGAGTAACTGTCGTAGATATAAGTAGTGTCACCTACTACCATGTTACTCATAATTCCTTTTGTAATAAACTTCGCTCTATTGTAAATTGCTCTGATACCTCTAGGTAAAGTACATACTATATAAGAATGCATAAATAAATAAATTAATAAATATACAGAATGAAGCCTCATACCTGGAGTGGAGGGGTAGTTAGTGAGAATACGTGGAAGATAGCAAAGTTGGAGGACTGTAGTGTAAGATAAAATATTTCTTCTCCAACATTGTAGCTTTTTTATAGATTCACAGCATGAATGACAATGATCAGAACGGTACATATAAAGTATACATTAAAATAAAGCAGTAATGAAGGTCACCTTAGTTATATAGGCACTGCAGTACCATTTGTATGACTGCTGCCCTCGTGACTATGTGACTCTAAGGTCACAGTGATAAGGGCTTTGAGACTGAAGGATAATTCACAGTTCAAAGAGTGGACTCTAGTTACTGATCTCTCCTTAACTTATTCAATCAGGGTGCCATATGTTTAGCTCTGAGTTTGAGCACTGCTCTTGAAACTTAAGGGATGAAAATTCACTGTCACTACATGGTGGAAAACTGCCACAGTTGAGTGCAGTTCCCAATGGAGACCCAGGGCTGTGCCTTTGTATGGAGAGAAATTTGGAAACATAGTTGCAGTTTGCACCAGTGTTCAAACTTTGGTATCACTCGCTGACTCTAGGCATCCATGAGTGATCAGTCTTGTAAATCGCCCTGTCCCTGAGGCTGCATAGTCAACAGAATCACTGAGAGGTACAGACCCCAAGTCCCATTTTAATATGGGCCATGAACTTGCTCGAAAAGGGTCACTATCAGACCCTAATTTCTTTTCATCTTACAAACATTTTTCACTTTTCAGAAGTACTTACCACTGCTTGTGGTAGTTTCTTCATCTAAGGGCACTGAAGGGAAAAAGAAGAAAAAGATTTCATTACAGGTGAATAAAGCAATCAAATTTACCCATAACATACAAGGAAAAATAAATAACATCTTTAGGTGTTATGGCTATATATTTTCTTTCAGGCTCATTTAAGTAGAATCTGCCGAACATCCAAATCATGAGGATGAAACAAATAATTTTGGAGAAACCTGAATCATTGAAAGAGAAAGCAACATTACATCAAAAATTCAAAAAGAGTGGAGGGCGCTAGAGAGCCTTGCAGCAAGATGGCCACTGTTTCATTGGGCTCTGCCGGCAGATGCTACAATCCATTAGTCATTCGTGTCCAGGGGGCCCAATCATGGTCCTAACTGCACTGTTGGCCTGCAGCATGTAGATGTGAAGCCGCCCATGCAGCCATTGAGAGCCAAGACACCTGAAGAGACTGAAGATCTCTACCCTGCCCCACGGTCAGCGGCCCGCCTTAGGCGCAGCAAGCTGCATGGGATCGCCGCGAGGGCCCTGCTCCATGACATCCTTGACACACTGAGGGAGCTGAGCAGCGGGCTACTCAGCCACGGCCCATGCAGATAAGAACAGTGGGGCAGTGGGGCCAGGGGGGAATGGGGGGGGGGGGGGGGGATTTTGACGGACGATGACGAGGGAAAATTAGATAAATAATTACTTTTCCCTCATCGTCGTCTGTTGAACGGGCACCGTCTGTCTGTCTTGCAGCCTGCTCTGAAGCCTAAAGCATGGGTTGCCTCCCGAGACCACAAAGTGCCTCCCCCAGCTGAGAGACATCAGGTGCACAGAAGACACGGCTTCCCAGAGTAGCGATACCGTGGCCGACATGCTGTGCTGTGATGAAGACCCTCAGACATGGAGGACACCCACGTCCATAACCACGGTGAGTGACGAGTGCCCCGCACAACATGCCCCCAGATATTATCACTCTAAGGGCCTTATTAAGAGTTTGGCAGTCCCATGGACTGCCGTATCAGCGGTGGCGGTCCGACTGCCGTATTACAAGTTGGGCGGTTCGGCTTTGCGAGGACCGCCAGTGGACCGCTGAGACTGCCAGCAGACCACCGACTGCTAGATTCGTGATCAGGGAAAGGCAGCCGCCATAGGGCGGTACAATTGAGCTGCACCAGTGTGTGCATTATGAGTTGCTTGTTCCATGAGCAGACCAAGGTGGTCCAACCGCCTGCTTCAAGGTGGCGGTGACGAAGGATTTCTCCTTCTTCCCGGCAGATTCCAATGTGGATCCCTTTCTCCAAGTCCTCCTTCACAGCAGGATCTTCATCCCGGGGATTACGACCCTGTGGGCGGCTATCTACAGGTGAGACCTTTTCGTACCATATACCCATTGCCAGTACTGCCCACATATGAGCCGAACCCTGGTAATGGGTAAATGGTATTGTCCCACATATATCATGCATATGTGTGCATCCGACACATATGCAGTCGAAATGCACACACAGGCATCAATATATTCTGTATTAGTACTCACCACCTCTGCAAGATCCCCGCCTCCACACAGCCGGCCCTGTGGTCGACTCATAATACAGAGGTCTTTGGACCGCCAGCACCATGGGCTGCTGGCGGATGCGGTCTTACGGCAGTCAGACCATCGAACTTGTAATAAGATCCTAAGTGAGGGAGAGTGGTAGCCAGGGTCAGACCACCGTGTACAGACCTTGCTCCACGGCACGCATTATTGCTTACTCAACTGCGCTATGGATGGTCACCTTACACCTCATGCGACCTGAAGCGTATTCTGCAGAGCGACAGTATCAATACTCTACATTGCCCTGCTGCTGGCTATAAATCTGCAATTTGGCCGGCCCATTTACCTCCACACCTGATTTGCTGGCACTGTGACTCCTCCTGTCCCTGCTACGAGGCCTGTCATGCCTGTAAAAGACTTGTGTTGCCAGGGACCCCCCACAGCTTTGGCCTGCTCATGCCCCCACTGGATTCCGCTGCTGCTGGGGAGAGACGGGGCCTGGGGAGGGCCACTGGACATCTGCCAATACCACGCCACACAGCTCAGTGCCCCATGGTCAGTCTGTGGCTGTGACCCCTGAGCGCGACCACTTTGGGGCCTTGTGAGACTGCTAGGTGAGGCCCTGGCATACAACAACCTCCTTGCTTCTCCCCTTTGAACTGCGCACCAACCGTCAATATCTGGCATCGGTCTCCCGTCTGCCCTGCAGACTGGAAAGTCATGGGGAAATAGGACACAAGCAAATCAAAATTGACCTTTGAGGGCAAGCGACTAATGGCGACTCTCTGTAAGACAATGACTTAAAGGAGATCCTAATAGACGTTAAAAACAGCCTGCGCGCCATAGACACATTGATTGACGTCCTCACCAGTCGCATCAACCGCATTAAAGAGAGAGAAGACAAGCATGAGGATGCGGACGATGCCCAGGCTGCTGCCATCGAACACCTTCTTTGCAGTGGTAAACTCCTCAAACTCATGAAACTAAAAAACGGGGACTTAGAAGCAAGATCCTGGCGCAATAATCACCACATAACAGGGATCCCAGAGTCCACAGCAATTGCTAAAATGGAAGACTTTGGAGAGACAATGCTTCATTCACTCTTCGAGGATGCCCTTTCACCGGTCTTCATTATGGACCGAGTACACAGATCACCCGGCCCGTGGCCTCCCCTTGGGACTCTGGCTCGATCCATAGTCACCATACTCCTTAATTACAGGGACCGTGATGCGGTCCTCCGGCTCCCACATGAGCGCCACTCTGTCCTGTAGCAGGGGAATGTGATTTCCTTTTCCTCCGATTTTACTCTGGTGGTGCAAGCTGCACACCAAGAATTCCTGATGGCCAAACGACTCCTCCAGAAAGCGGACATTCCATATGCACTACTCTACTCTGCCAAGCCATGCATTCACAACGATGGGAAGCCTCACTATTTTCCTGATGCCAAGGCTGCCCTAAGGTTTTCAAAACATGCTACAACTCAGTAGGCGACGCCTCGGACATCCCCACAGCATCACTATGACAGCCACCTTAGTGACAACAACTAGGGCCTTATACAGCTGCAGGCACGCTCTGACCCTAATGACAGTGCACGGACTACTCCGACACGCTAGAACTGTGATTGTCCTACCATGCATCCCCCTGATGCAGATGGGAGGCCATCTCTAACACATCTCTACCTTCTACACTAATGTTGACTATTCACTCTGCGAATCCTGCTGACCCCATGCTCGGTGCTATTGCACCCTATCGGCCACCCAATTCGATTTCGACTGGGGTGTACGCCTGGCTCTTTGACGCCTCAAAGGATGATTCCCATTACACTTGATTGTTTTTGCGATGCGAATCTGGTTTCTGTTTGTTGGTTCCCTGTTCCCCTGTCTTCTTCCCAGTACGGTCTCACACTACACTCCTCCCTCTGCAGCTACGGGCCGCTTCTGGCCCCATCTCCTCCTGCTCTGTCACCCCATCTGCACACTGCAATGACCGCCACCAGATGTTTGACTTGGAATGTACGTGGGCTAAGTGAATGATGGAAGGCCAGAATGGTAGTTGCCTACATCAATAGGCATCATATTGATGTTTACTTTCTCCAGGAACTACACTTGACCCCGACTACTGTCACACAATTGTGTGCAGGGTGGTGCGATGAAACCCATGTATCCCTATACACTAACTACACCAGGGGAGTGGCCATACTTCTGCAAAAATGCTTGCTCTGGCAGCTGCGACAAACTCTATGCGACATCAATGGAGATATGTCCTCCTTTCCGTTACACTCCACAGGCACCTGGTCATCCTAGCGTCAATTTAAAGCCCCAACACTGACAGCCCAGAATTCTTCTCTGAGGTGTGACGATTGATTGCTATCCTGGGCCCAGGAGCCGTCATATGAGGGAGGGGGGTGAGGGGGACGATTTAAACACAGCCATTGATGGAGTGGTGGACCGCTCCAGCACCCCTAGGCACACCAGTCCTGAAGCAGTGGCATAGCTCTACACAATTATGTGTGACAACTACCTGACCGATCTCTGCCGGCTGACGAACACAACCAGCGCAGTGGGCATCTGTGTCACAACTTCGCACAACCCATGGTCACGCATAGACTACTGGCTGCTCACCAGGAATGCCCTTACCTAGGCCACCTCTGTGATACTCATGCCTTGCACCCTATCTGATCATACCCCTGTCCTGCTAGAACTCTCACTGCCATTAGCAGTCCCACATGCCTTCACATGGTATCTGGCTTCAGGAGTGCTCCGGGACATGGTATTTTGTAACGACGTCCGTGCTGCGATTATAGACGACTTTACCAATAACGAAGGCTCGGTCACCTCCACGTTGTTACTTTGGGAAGCCTTTAAAGCAGTTATTCATGGCATTTGCATCGCAAAACAATATGGCATCCTTAATGTGATACGAGGGCAACTGGCTATGCTGGAATGGGTCCTCCGGTCACTCAAACTGACATTCAGTGCCACGAAAATTGCCACTACTATAGCGCCCACCCACACAAAACTTTCGGAATATGATGAAGACATCCTGCTTGAGACTAGATTCTTGAGTCGAGAGGCGACTGCATGTCGTTATGGGTAAGGTGACCACTCGGATAAGACGCTTGCAGGCATGCTGCGTAAAACCTGGCCCCCACCTATGTTGTAGAGCTCCTAGACAAACGCCAGGAGTAGAAGACCACTTCTTCGGGTCTACTCCAAACCATGACCTCATTTTACTCCAAGTTCTATAGTGCCATGAAAGTGCCTGGTGCAGAGGAGCTGGCGGCATACTTGGACATGATCCAGCTGCTTTGGCAGGATCAGGCCCACTGTCTATACCTGGACTCTTCCTTCAAGGCTGAAGAAATTATACAGGTCACCTTGGTGACAAGACATCTGGCCTAGACGGGCTTACCACCTCCTTCTATAAAGAGTATGCTCTCCTGCTGGCTCCCTAACTATTGGCGATGAATGAAGACTCACTGATGTCTGGTGTGCTGCCACTGTCTTTGCACAAGGCAGTCATTGTCATTATACTAAAACCAGACAAGTGGGTCAATCGATGTGATTTGTACCAGCCATTATCCATGATAAATGTTGACAACAAAATATTCGCAAAACTCCTTGCGAAACGTCTCCTCCCCCTAATGCCTGATATTTCAGTCCAGACCATTTGGGGTTCGTGCCAAGCTGATCTACTTCGCACAAATTATGTTTGCCCTCATGCATTCCATCGACCATCAGCTTGATGCCATTGATGTATAGCTTGGCGCCACAAAGGAATTTGACTCTTCAGAGTGGCCCTATATTCCGACTACCCTAGCGCCTCAGCATGCATTTTATGCTTCCCCGGTAGTCCATCTCTGCCTCAATGGCATTCTCTCTGAGCAATTCCCGATCACCCTCGGGACTCGCCAGGGGTGCCGGCTGTCTCCAATTCTTTTTGCTGTGGCAATAAAACCACTGGCGCCACAGCTGTGGAAACACCATGCCTGCAGGGGCATTGGCTTCATGGCCAGGGGTATAGTGGTGTCTATGTACGCTGATGATGTGACAATATACATCCATGACCCTCAAACAAACCTGACTCCCATCATACACGAAGTCATTCACTTTCAATCAATCATATCATTTGTAAAGCGCACTACTCACCCGTGAGGGTCTCAAGGCGCTGGGGTGGGGAATGCTGCTACTGCTCGAAAAGCCAGGTCTTGAGGAGTTTTCTGAAGGTCAGCAGGTCTTGGGTCTGCCGTAGGTGGATGGGGAGGGTGTTCCAGGTCTTGGCGGCGAGGTGGGAGAACGATCTGCCACCGGAGGTCGCTCTTCGGAAGCGGGGGACTGTGGCGAGGGCGAGGTCGGCGGAGCGGAGTTGGCGGGTGGGGGTGTAGAAGCTGAGTCGTCTGTTGAGGTACGTTGGTCCGGTGTTGTGGAGTGCCTTGTGTGCGTGGGTGAGGAGCTTGAAGGTTATCCTCTTGTTGACCGGGAGCCAGTGCAGGTCTCTTAGGTGGGGTGTGATGTGGCTGCGGCAAGGGATGTCGAGGATCAGGTGTGCAGAGGCGTTCTGGATGCGTTGGAGCCGTCTCAGGAGTTTGGCCAAGGCTCCTGCGTACAGGGCGTTTCCGTAGTCCAACCTGCTGCTGACGAGGGCCTGGGTGACCGTTCTTCTCGTTTCAGTGGGGATCCACTTGTAGATCCTGCGGAGCATGCGGAGGGTGTTGAAGCAGGCGGAGGAGACGGCGTTGACCTGTTTAGTCATGGAGAGGGTGGAGTCGAGGATGACCCCTAGGTTGCGTGCGTGGTCGGTGGGTGTTGGGGCAGTTCCCTGTGCGGTCGGCCACCAGGAGTCATCCCAGGCCGAAGGGGTGGATCCGAGGATGAGGACCTCCGTCTTGTCCAAGTTCAGCTTCAGTCGGCTGTTCCTCATCCATTCAGCGACGGCCTTCATTCCTTCGTGAAGGTTGGTTTTGGCGGTGTGGGGGTCCTTGGTGAGGGAGAGGATCAGCTGGGTGTCATCGGCGTAGGAGATGATGTTGAGGTCGTGCCGACGGGCGACGTGGGCGAGCGGTGCCATGTAGATGTTAAACAGAGTTGGGCTGAGGGAAGAGCCCTGGGGTACGCCACAGATGATCTCGGTGGCTTCGGAGCGGAAGGGGGGAAGGCGGACGCTCTGTGTTCTGCCGGAGAGGAAGGAGGTGGTCCAGTCCAGGGCCTTCTCTTGGATCCCGGCGTTGTGGAGGCGTGTTCGTAGTGTGTGGTGGCAGACCGTGTCGAAGGCGGCTGACAGGTCCAGGAGGATGAGGGCCGCCGTTTCTCCGTTGTCCAGCAGGGACTTGATGTCATCGGTGGTGGCGATGAGGGCAGTCTTGGTGCTGTGGTTGCTGCGGAACCCGGACTGGGAAGGGTCCAGGATGTTGTTCTCCTCGAGGTAGCGGGTCAGTTGTTCGTTGACGGTCTTTTCGATGACCTTTGCCGGGAACAGGAGCAGGGAGATGGGCCGGAAGTTCTTGAGGTCCTTGGGGTCCGCCTTGGGTTTCTTGAGTAAGGCGTTGATCTCGGCGTGCTTCCAGCTCTCCGGGAAGGTTGCTGTCTCGAAGGAGGTGTTGATGACTTTCCGGAGATGGGGTGCGATGGCTGTGCTGGCTTTGTTGAAGATGTGGTGTGGGCATGGGTCTGACGGAGATCCGGAGTGGATGGTGTTCATGATCTTGATGGTGTTGTTGTCGTTGATCCAGGAGAGCAGGCGGTTGGTGCCGATGGTGGTCGTGGGGGCGGAGGTCTCAGTGGTTGTCGGGGCGGTCGTGGCGTTGAAGCTGTCGTGGATGTCTGCGATCTTGCGGTGGAAGAAGGTGGCCAGCGAGTCGCACAGGTCTTGCGAGGGTGGGACGTCGTTGGTGTTGGAGCTGGGGTTGGAGAGTTCCTTCACGATGTTGAAGAGCTCTTTGCTGTTGTGCGCTTTGTTGTCTAGGCGGTCTTTGAAGGAGGCCCTTTTGGCGGATCTGATGAGGTGATGGTGTCTGCGGGTGGCGTTCTTATGGGCTGCGTGGCTGTCCGGTGTTCGTTCACGGAGCCAGATCTTCTCCAGCTTTCGACAGGTTTGCTTGGAGGCCCGGAGGTCTTCAGTGAACCAGCTGGCTTTTTTGTTGGTGTGACTGTTGGAGGGTTTCTTGATCGGGGCGAGGGTGTTGGCGCAGTCGTTGATCCACTGTCTGAGGTTGCGGGCGGCGGTGTCGGGGTCGGTGGGGCGGGTGGGCTCTGGGCGAGGGTGGTGGTTAGCTGGTCTTCGGTGACTTTGCTCCAGCAGCGGCGAGGCATCTGTTGGGTGCGGTGGTGCGTGGTGGGTTTCTTGAAGGTGAAGTGAATGCAGCGATGGTCGGTCCAGTGGAGTTCGGTGGTGTGGTTGAAGGAGACGTGGGGGCTTGCGGAGAAGATGGGGTCAAGCGTGTGACCGGCGGAGTGGGTGGGTGTTGTGACGAGTTGTCTGAGTCCGAGGTTGGCTAGGTTGTCGATCAGGGTGGTGGAGTTGGTGTCGTTGTTGTTCTCGAGGTGGAAGTTCAGGTCCCCGAGGAGGATGTAGTCCGTGGAGGCGAGGGCGTGTGTGCTGACGAAGTCGGCGATGGAGTCGCTGAACTGTGGTCGGGGTCCGGGGGGTCTGTAGATGAGGGTTCCTCTGAGGGTGGTGTTGGGGTCGGTGTGGATCTGGAAGTGCAGGTGTTCGGCGGTGCTGAGGGTGTCGTCGGTGTTGGTCGAGACTCTGAGAGTGTTCCTGTGGACGATGGCGATTCCTCCTCCTGCTCCGTTGGTGCGGTCCCTGCGGGTGATCTTGTAGCCTTCCGGGATGGCTATGGCTATGTCGGGTGCCGAGGTGGGGTTCAGCCAGGTCTCCGTCAGGAAGGCGACGTCTGGGGAGGTTGAGTCAAGTAGGTCCCAGAGTGCAACGGTGTGTTTGCGGGCAGAGCGGGTGTTGAGAAGGATGCATCTGAGGTGGTTGGGTTCTTTCCTGGTCAGCAGCATGGTGGGGCGGATGCTTGTGAAGCTGCAGTTCCGGCAGGTGAAAGCTCAGTGGGTGCGCTTCGGGCGGCCAGGAAGCAGGTGTGTGATTGTCCGGTGTTGAGTGCGTGGAGGGTTCTGGCATGGTATCGGTGTCGGGCATCGTGGCGTTCACAGGGTCCAGGGGTCCTGGCGCTGGGCGCGGTACATTTTTAGGCGTTATGGCTGCATGTTTTCTTCCAAACTCATTAACATAGAATTTTCCCAATATGCAAATTGTGAGGATGAAACAAATACCTTTGGAGTAACCTCACTTGTTAAAAGAGAAAGGGATATTGCATCAAAGATTCAAAAAGAGTGGATCAAAAGAATAAATATTAAAGAGGTGAAAGTAAAATAGCAACACTACCCAAAAGCAATCTTTAGAAATAATGGAAAACGAAAATAGGATTAGAAACACGCGTGTATCTACATGTACTTCTCTAACTGTAGTATGTTTCAGGGATTCACAAGCTTGAATATTTCTTTTTCTCAGTTTTGTGAATCCTTGAGAGTTAACATTTTTAGAGCAGTGTGTTTCCCTAAATTAAAAAAAAAAACATTGAAAGCAGGCATAGACTATGTGCTGTCTACCTACCTAATTAGGGGACCTGAACTCTGGGCAATCAATTTGCAAGAAACTGAGCTCCAGCTCGCCACAGAAGCTGAGCTGTTCACATGTTTACAGATAATTAAGCAATATACTGTTCTTAAAATGTAATCTTGAGTGAATATGTAACTCCTCAATCTGTAACTCTCACCACGATTAACTGTCGTAGATATAAGTAGTGTCACCTACTACCATTTTACTCATAATTCCGTTTGTAATTTACTTCGCTCTATTGTAAATTGTTCTGACACCTCTAGGTAAAGTACATAATATATAAGAATGCATAAATAAATAAATTAAGAAATATACAGAATGAAGCCTCATACCTGGAGTGGAGGGGTAGTTAGTGAGAATACGTGGAAGATAGCAAAGTTGGAGGACTGTAGTATAAGATAAAATATTTCTTCTCCAACATTGTAGCTTTTTTATAGATTCACAGCCGTGAATGACAATGATCAGAACGGTACATATAAAGTATACATTAAAATAAAGCAGTAATGAAGGTCACCTTAGTTATATAGGCACTGTAGTACCATTTGTATGACTGCTGCCCCTGGGACTATGTGACTCTAAGGTCACAGTGATAAGGGCTTTGACACTGAAGGATAATTCACAGTTCAAAGAGTGGATTCTAGTTACTGATCTCTCCTTAACTTATTCAATCAGGGTGCCATATGTTTAGCTCTGAGTTTAGCACTGCTCTTGAAACTTAATGGATGAAAATTCACTGTCACTACTTGGTGGAAGACTGCCACAGTTGAGTGCAGCTCCCAATGGAGACCCAGGGCTGTTCCTTTGGATGTAGAGAAATTTAGAAACATAGTTGCAGTTTGCACCACAGTCAGAGTCACTGAGAGGTACAGACCCCAAGCCCCATTTTAATGTGGGCTCTGAATTTGCTCGAAAACAGTCACTATGAGACCCTAACTTCTTTTCAAAGAACAACATTTTGCAGTTTTCAGATGTGCTCACCGCTGCTTGTGGTAGTTTCTTCATCTACTGGCGCTGAAGGGAAAAAGAAGAAAAATATTTCAGAACAGGTGATTAAAACAATCAAATTTACCCATAACATATAGGGAAAAATAAATAACATCTTAAGATGTTATGGCTACGTGTTTTCTTCCAGACTCATTAAAGGATATCTGCCCCACATCCAAATCATGAGGATGAAACAAATAATTTCAGAGAAATCTGAACTGTTAAAAGCAACATTACATGAAAAAATCAAGGAGAGTATGTTAGACAACTCCTTTTCTGTACTGACAATGAAAACAAACATCTGATCAGATATTGTAAATGACTTCTAACTGATATTACAGGATTTGATGGAAAATGTAATGTCCAAGTGCTTTTTCAGCCTGAATAGGAGGTTGATGGGAGATAGTCTGGTTTAGATGAAAGAACCCGGAACACCTTCGCATAAAGCTTGCATTTGTTGTGAGACTCTCTGGATTACTTAAATCCTGGGTATGGAGCCTTAAAGGATAAAGCTTGGCTTGCTCCAATGCTCTTGGTTGATGTAATGGCGTCAGGGTGCCCATCTTCTATGACAGTATCTGATTAGATGATGTGTGAATTGGCTCCAAGAAGCTTCTTATTACAGCTGAAAACTCTGTATCAAGTTCCCAGATCAGGTGTCTATCTCCCCCAGTTGCAGGGTTGCACCATTTGCTTGCAATCAGACAGCATTTTACAGTGTCAAAAATGGAGAACATAAGCAGGCACCGACCACACTTAATATTTTGTCACCAAGCAACATTCAGGTGCCTTTAGTTAAGGGACAGAAGAAGATCGAAAGGTCCTGGTGGGCTGCTGAAAGTGAACATGGCAAAACCCATTAAAGGCATCCTACAGCACAAACAGGACTCAGTGACTCTAAGGTCACAGTGATAGGTGCTCTTCAAGGCTGAAGGAGAATTCACAATTCAAAGAGTGGATTCAAGTTACACAGCTCTCCTTAACTTAGTCGATCATGGTGCCTCAAGTTTAGCTCTGAGTTTAAGCAGATTGCGGGACGTTTGCTGGATGGAATATCACTGACACTTCATGGTGGAAAACTACTTTAGTTCAGGGCAGTTCACTATTAACACTCTGGGCTGTTCCTTTGTATATTGTCCTGTGCCCGAGGATGGGTATTCAACAGGGTAACTGAGCGGTATGAACCCCTACATCCTATTTAAATATGGGGTTGTGAATTTGCTCAAAGATTGACAATCCAACCCTAAATTCTTTCATATTACAAAGAATTTTCACTTATCAAAAGTACTCACTGCTGGGTGTGGTAGTTGTGGGCGCTGAAAGGTAAAGAAAAGAAAAACATTTCAGAACAGTTGAATAAAACAATGAGATTTGTAGGCTTGTAGGCTGAAGACGCATTCACAATTTAAAGAGTAGATAGAAGTTACACAATTCAACTTTCCATGTTTGATCAGGGAGTCATGAGTTTATCTCTGAGTTTGAGCACAGCTTGTGAAACCTACTGGATAAAAATCCACTCCCACAGCATGGTGGGAAACTGGGAACAGTTCACTAGGAAGTCCCAGGGTTGTTCCATTGTATGGAGAGAGATTTGGAAGCATAGAAGCTCCTTGCACCACTGTTCAAACGTTGGCATCACTGGCTTGACTCTGGGCATCCCATGCGTTATCATCCCTCATAAATCATCCTGTGCCTGAGGATGGCTAGTGAACAGGGTCACCGAGAGGTTGGGACCCCCCCCCCAACCATTTTAATGTGGGTCTGTGAATTTTCTCGAAAAGAGTGACAAACAGACAGTTAATCTTTTCAATGTTGCAGACATTTTTCACTCTTTAGTAGTACTCACCGCTGGCTTTGGTAGTTATTTTATGTGAGGGCAATGAAGGGAAATAGAAGAAAAGATTTACCAATAACACACAGGAAAAAAAAAATGTTTAGACGTTATGGCTGCATGTTTTCTTCAAAACTCATTAAAGGAGAACATGCCCAATATGCAAATTGTGAGTGTTAGAAATCGTGGTCTCTAGTTGGCAGAGGTAGGCACCTTTGTCCAAGTTGAGACCCTTCTTCCTAGTCAGGGTAAGGGGGATACACTTCTAAAATAACCCCTGCTCACCCCCATGGTAGCTTGGCACGAGTAGACAGGCTTATCTCAGAGGCAGCATGTAAAGCATTTGTGCATGAATTCAGTAACACAGTGAAAACACTACAAATGGACACCACACCAGTTTATAAAAATAAGCAAACTTAATCTAAACCAACAAGACCAAAAACGACAAAAATCCAACATACAGTACTCTTACAAATAGTTACTGTGCAAAATAACTGTTAAATTGCAGGGAAAACGCGAAAATACAGTTCCTCCGAGTCTAACAATTCCAGCCAACTGCGTCGATATGGGTTAGCTAAAGCGTTTACAGACTCAGAGACAGTACCTATCTTGTTGCGGCCAACATGGCGGTGCGAGTCGGTCAGGGCAACCGTCGCGGCTGCGATGTGAGATGGAAGCGATGCTGCGTGCGGTGTCCTCACGGCTCGGTCTAGGCAGCGGCTTGTTGAAGGAGTCGGTGAGACCAAGGCTTGCGTTGCAGGGTAAGGCGGCGCTTCACGCGGTGCTGGCAGGTCATGATAGGGCGACGGAGCCGGTTGATGTTCGAGTCGGGCAGCAACGGAGTCGATGACGTCAGTGCCGCGTGTAGCGAAGCGGTGTGGAGTGCGATGCCCACAGGACGCGGTGCAAGCAGTGGCTCGTTGACGGAGTTGGCGAGACTGGGGTTGCGTTGCGAAACAAGGCGGTGCTCTCTGTGGTTCCTTCAGGACACAGAATCCTGCGATGGACTCGGTGACAGAGTCGGTTACCCTTTTCTTCTGTGGCAATTGAATCCAGCGGTTCCAGAGATGGTGCCCAGAAGTTTGGTGAGGTCTTTGCTGTTCCTAACACTTCGTGAACATGGGGCAAGCTCCACTTCAAGCCCTGGGAGATCTTCTTCAAGCAGGGGACACAGCACAGTCCTTCTCCTTTCCTTGGCAGAAACAGCCACTGCAGGCTAACCCCAGACAGCACACAGCAAAGGGGCAGTATTCCTCCTCAATTTCTCCAGCTCTTCTCCTTGGCAAAGGTTCCTCTTGAGTCTAGAAGTGATCTTTGAAGTCCTTTCTATCCCTGAGACTTCCAAAAAAAGGAAAGCTCTAGTTCAAACCCTCGGAGAAAACTCTAACAGCAGGATGATGAAAGCACAGCCCAGTCCTTTCCCTGCCCAAGACAGAAGCAACCACTGCAGGCCAACACCAACAGCACACAGCACAGGGGCAGTACTCCTCCTCCAGCTTTCCCGGTTCTTCTTCCTGGCAGGCTCCTTAGTTCAGCAGTAATCTAAAATACTGGGGTCTGGGCCCCAATATTTATACAGCAAATTCCTTTGTTCTCTTAGTGCAGAGAGGCTCTTTGCCCAGCCAAAACCAGTTCTGTCCTCTCTGGTGGAGCTTCCTGGCAGGAGGTGGAGACAGCATTGTGTAAGGCAGAGAAGGCCTATTCAGGTGCAAGGGAAATCTCCTCTCACTACGATAAATGCAGACCGGACCTATTAAGGTGCTAGTGAGAACTCCTCCCCCTACTCTGAATGCAGCCCAGGTCTATTCAGCCCAGCCCGACTCATTCTGGAAAGGCAGGACACACATTAACCCCCCCGTGGCTGTCTGAGAGAATGCACCTCCCCAACCCCTGTCACTCCAAAGCCAGTCGATACACAACCTAGCAGAGGCACACTAGATGGCTAAGCAAGAAAATACCTACTTTCTAAAAGTGGTATTTTCAAACCCGGAATGTAAAAGTCACCCTCACTAAAAGATGCATCTTAACATTCTGATTTCAGGCCTATCAAACTTTATTTTCCTATCTTGTTCCCAGGAGCAGTTATGCTTATAAGATATTATAAGCAAACTCTCCATTCTATCCTAATGGGACTGATAGCCTTACAATAGTGAAAAACGAAATTGGCAGTATTTCACTATCAGGACATGCCACACACACCAAGGCATCTCCTACCTTTCACATACACTGCACCCTGCCCACAGGGGTACCTTGGGCCTACCTTAGGGGTGACTAACATGTAAGAAAAGAGAAGGTTAGGGCCTGGCAAGTGGGTGCACTTGCCAAGTCGACATGGTAGTACCAAACTGCGCACAGACACTGCAGTGGCAGGTCTGAGTTACCTTTACAGGCTGCTTATGTGGGTGGCACAACCAGTGCTGCAGGCCCACTAGCAGCATTTGATTTACAGGCACTGGGCACACACAGTGCACGGTACTAGGGACTGACTAGTAAATCAAATATGCCAATCATGGAATCACCAATCCATAACAACAATTTATAGGGAGAGCATATGCACTTTAGCACTGATCAGCAGTGGTAAAGTGCCCAGAGGCATAAAACCACCAACAACAGGTCAGACAAAATACAGGAGGAAGGCAAAAAGTTCTGGGATGACCCTGCAAAAAGGGCCAAGTCCAACAGTGAGGATGAAACAAAGTTCTTTGGAGTAACCTCACTTGTTAAAAGAGAAAGGAAGATTGCATCAAAAATTCAAAAAGAGTGGATCAAAAGAATAAATATTGAGGAGGTGAAAGTAAAATAGTAACAGTTCCCAAAAGCAATCTTTTGAAATAATGAAAAAAGAAAATAGGATTCGAAACACATGTGTAACTCCATGTAGTTCTCTAACTGTAGTATGTTTCAGGGATTCATGTGGTTGAATAGTTTTGTGAATCCTCAATAGTTAATGTTAATAGAGCAGTGTTTCCATAAATAAAAAATACATTGAAAACAGGCATAGACTATGTGCTATCTATGTACCTAACTCTGGGCAATTTGCAAGAAACTGAGCTCCAGCTCGCCACAGAAGCTGACCTGTTCACATGTTTACAGATACTTAAGCAATATACTTTTCTTAAAACGTAATCTGTAACTTATTGATCTGTAACTCTCACCACTATTAACTGTCGTAGATATAAGTAGTGTCACCTACTACCATGTTACTCCTAATTCCTTTTGTAATTGACTTCGCTCTATTGCAAAGCGCTTTGACACCTCTGGGTAAAGTATGCGCTATATAAAAATGCATACATAAATTAATAAATATTCAGAATTAAGCCTCATACCTGGAGCGGTGGGGTGGCTAATGAGAATACATGGAAGATAGCAAAGTTGGAGGACTGTAGTTTAAGATAAACTATGTCTTCTCCAACATTGTAGGTTTTTATAGATTCATAGCTGTGAATGTTGATGATGAGAATAGTACATATAAGACATCCATTAAAATAAAGCAGTGATGAAGCTCACCTTAGTTATACAGGCAATGCAGTACTGTTTCTCTGACTGCTGCCCCTGGGACTATGTGACTCTGAGGTCATGGTGATAGGGACTCTGTGACTCTAAGGTCACAGTGATAGGGGCTCTTGCAGACTGAAGGATAATTCACAGTTCAAAGAGTGGATTCTAGTTACAGATCTCTCCTTAACTTAATCCATCAGGGTGACTTAAGTTTACCTCTGAGTTTGAGCACTGCTCTTGAAACTTACGGGATGAAAATCCTCTGTCACTTCATGGTGGAAAACTGCATCAGTTGAGTGCAGTTCCCAATGGAGACCCAGGGCTGTGCCTTTGTATGGAGAGAAATTTGGAAACATAGTTGCAGTTTTCACCTATGTTCAAACTGTGGTATCACTCGCTGACTCTAGGCATCCATGAGTGATCAGTCTTGTAAATCGCCCTGTCCCTGAGGCTGAATAGTCAACAGAATCACTGAGAGGTACAGACCCCAAGTCCCATTTTAATATGGGCCCTGAACTTGCTCGAAAAGGGTCACTATCAGACACTAATTTCTTTTCATGTTACAGACATTTTTCACTTTTCAGAAGTACTTACCGCTGCTTGTGGTAGTTTCTTCATCTAAGGGCACTGAAGGGAAAAAGAAGAAAAAGATTTCATTACAGGTGATTAAAGCAATCAGATTTACCCATAACATACAAGGAAAAATAAATAACATCTTTAGATGTTATGGCTATATATTTTCTTTCAGGCTCATTTAAGTAGAATCTGCCGAACATCCGAATCATGAGGATGAAACAAATAATTTTGGAGAAACCTGAATCATTGAAAGAGAAAGCAACATTACATCAAAAATTCAAAAAGAGTGGAGGGCGCTAGAGAGCCTGGCAGCAAGATGGCCACTGTTTCATTGGGCTCTGCCGGCAGATGCTACAATCCATTAGTCATTCGTGTCCAGGGGGCCCAATCATGGTCCTAACTGCACTGTTGGCCTGCAGCATGTAGATGTGAAGCCGCCCATGCAGCCATTGAGAGCCAAGACACCTGAAGAGATTGAAGATCTCTACCCTGCCCCACGGTCAGCGCCCGGCTTTAGGCACAGCAAGCTGCATGGGATCGCCGCGAGGGCCCTGCTCCATGACATCCTTGACACACTGAGGGAGCTTAGCGGCGGGCTACTCAGCCACGCCCCATGCAGGTAAGAACAGTGGGGCAGTGGGGCCGGGGGGATTTCGACGGACGATGACGAGGGAAAACTAATAAATAATTACTTTTCCCTCATCGTCGTCTGTTGAACGGGCACGTCTGTCTGTCTTGCAGCCTGCTCTGAAGCCTAAAGCATGGGTTGCCTCCCGAGACCACAAAGTGCCTCCCCCAGCTGAGAGACATCAGGTGCACAGAAGACACGGCTTCCCAGAGTAGCGATACCACGGCCGACATGCCGTGCTGTGATGAAGACCCTCAGACATGGAGGACACCCACGTCCATAACCACGGTGAGTGAGGAGTGCCCCGCACAACATGCCCCCAGATATTATCACTCTAAGGGCCTTATTAAGAGTTTGGCAGTCCCATGGACTGCCGTATCAGCGGTGGCGGTCCGACTGCCGTATTACAAGTTGGGCGGTTCGGCTTTGCGAAGACCGCCAGTGGACCCCTGAGACTGCCAGCAGACCACCGACTGCTAGATTCATGATCAGGGAAAGGCAGCCGCCATAGGGTGGTACAGGGGAGCTGCACCAGTGTGTGCATTATGAGTTGCTTGTTCCATGAGCAGACCACGGTGGTCCAACCGCCTGCTTCAAGGTGGCGGTGATGAAGGATTTCTCCTTTTTCCAGGTAGATTCCAATATGAATCCCTTTCTCCAAATCCTCCTTCACAGCAGGATCTTCATCCCGGGGATTACGATCCTGTGGGTGGCTATCTACAGGTGAGACCTTTTCGTACCATATACCCATTGCCAGGACTGCCCACATATGAGCCGAACCCTGGTAATGGGTGAATGGTATTGTCCCACATATATCATGCATATGTGTGCATCCGACACATATGCAGTCGAAATGCACACACAGGCATCAATATATTCTGTATTAGTACTCACCACCTCTGCAAGATCCCCGCCTCCACACAGCCGGCCCTGTGGTCGACTCATAATACAGAGGTCTTTGGACCGCCAGCACCATGGGCTGCTGGCGGATGCGGTCTTACGGCAGTCAGACCATCGAACTCGTAATAAGATCCTAAGTGAGGGAGGGTGGTAGCCAGGGTCAGACCACCGTGTAGAGACCTTGTTCCACGGCACGCATTATTGCTTGCTCAACTGCGCTATGGATGGTCGCCTTACACCTCATGCGACCTGAAGCGTATTCTGCAGAGCCACGGTATCAATACTCTACATTGCCCTGCTGCTGGCTATAAATCTGCAATTTGGCCGGCCCATCTACCTCCACACCTGATTTGCTGGCACTGTGACTCCTCCTGTCCCTGCTACGAGGCCTGTCCTGCCTGTAAAAGACTTGTGTTGCAAGGGACCCCCCACAGCTTTGGCCTGCTCATGCCCCCACTGGATTCCGCTGCTGCTGGGGAGAGACGGGGCCTGGGGAGGGCCACTGGACATCTGTCAATACCACACCACACAGCTCATTGCCCCATGGCCAGTCTGTGGCTGTGACCCCTGAGCGCGACCACTTGGGGCCTTGTGAGACTGCTAGGTGAGGCCCTGGCATACAACAACTTCCTTGCTTCTCCCCTTTGAACTGCGCACCCACCATCAATATCTGGCATCGGTCTCCCGTCTGCCCTGTAGACTGGAAAGTCGTGGGGAAATAGGACACAAGCAAATCAAAATTGACCTTTGGGGGCAAGCGACTAATGCGCAACACAATCAACCGGACAGGGCTACAGAGGATCCCCAGAACAGCCCCATGGCGACTCTCTGTAAGACAATGACTTAAAGGAGATCCTAGTAGACGTTAAAAACAGCCTGCGTGCCATAGACACATTGATTGACGTCCTCACCAGTCGCATCGACCGCATTAAAGAGACAGAAGACAAGCATGAGGATGCGGACGATGCCCAGGCTGCTGCCAGCGAACACTTTCTTTGCATAGGTAATCCCCTCAAACTCATGAAACTAAAAAACGGGGACTTAGAAGCATGATCCTGGCGCAATAGTCTCCACATAACAGGGATCCCAGAGTCTACAGCAATTGCTAAAATGGAAGACTTTGGAGAGACAATGCTTCATTCACTCTTCGAGGATGCCCTTTCACCGGTCTTCATTATGGACCGAGTACACAGTCACCCGGCCCGTGTCCTCCCCTTGGGACTCTGGCTCGATCCATAATCACCAGACTCCTTAATTACAGGGACAGTGGTGAGGTCCTCCGGCTCCCACATGAGTGCTGCTCTGTCCAATAGCAGGGGAATGTGATTTCCTTTTACCCCGATTTTACGCTGGTGGTGCAAGCTGCACGCCAGGAATTCCTGCTGGCCAAAAGACTCCTCCAGAAAGCGGACATTCCATATGCACTACTCTCCCCTGCCAAGCCATGCATCCACAACGATGGGAAGCCTCACTATTTTACTGATGCCAAGGCTGCCCTAAGGTTTTCAAAACATGCTACAACCCAGTAGGCGACGCCTCGGACATCCCCACAGCATCACTATGACAGCCGTCTCAGTGACAACAACTAGGGCCTTATACAGCTGCAGGCACGCTCTGACCCTAATGACAGTGCACTGACTACTCCGAAACGCTAGAACTGTGATTGTCCTACCATGCGTCCCCCCTGCTGCAGATGGGAGGCCATCTCTAACACATCTCTACCTTCTACACTAATGTTGACTATTCACTCTGCAAATCCTGCTGACCCCATGCTCGGTGCTTTTGCACCCTATCGGCCACCCAATTCGATTTCGACTGGGGTGAACGCCTGGCTCTTTGACGCCTCAAAGGATGATTCCCATTACACTTGATTGTTTTTGCGATGGGAATCTGGTTTCTGTTTGTTGGTTCCCTGTTCCCCTGTCTTCTTCCCAGTACAGTCTCACACTACACTCCTCCCTCGGCAGCTACGGGCTGCTTCTGGCCCCATCTCCTCCTGCTCTGTCACCCCATCTCCACACTGCAATGACCGCCACCAGATGTTTGACTTGGAATGTACGTGGGCTAAATGACTGATGGAAGGCCAGAATGGTAGTTGCCTACATCAATAGGCATCATATTGATCTTTACTTTCTCCAGGAACTACACTTGACCCCGACTACTGTCACACAATTGTGTGCAGGGTGGTGCGATGAAACCCATGTATCCCTATACACTAACTACGCCAGGGGAGTGGCCATACTTCTGCAAAAATGCTTGCCCTGGCAGCTGCGACAAGCTCTATGCGACGTCAATGGAGATATGTCCTCCTTGCCGTTACACTCCACAGGCACCTGGTCATCCTAGCGTCAATTTACAGCCCCAACACTGACAGCCCAGAATTCTTCTCTGAGGTGTGGCGATTGATTGCTATCCTGGGCCCTGGAGCCGTCATATGGGGGAAATGATGTGGGGGGGACGATTTTAACGTAGCCCTTGATGGCGTGGTGGACCGCTCCAGCACCCCTAGGCACACCAGTCCCGAAGCAGTGGCACAGCTCTACACAATTATGTGTGACAACTACCTGACCGATCTCTGCCAGCTGACGAACACAACCAGCGCAGTGGGCATCTGTGTCACAACTTCGCACAACCCATGGTCACGCATAGACTACTGGCTGCTCACCAGCAATGCCCTTACCTGGGCCACCTCTGTGATACTCATGCCTTGCACCCTATCTGATCATACCCCTGTCCTGCTAGAACTCTCACTGCCATTAGCGGCCCCACATGCCTTCACATGGTGTCTGGCTTCAGGAGTGCTCCGGGACGTGGTATTTTGTAACGATGTCCGTGCTGCGATTAGAGACGACTTTACCAATAACGAAGGCTCGGTCCCCTCCACGTTGATACTTTGGGAAGCCTTTAAAGCAGTTATTCATGGCATTTGCATGGCAAAACAATATGGCATCCTTAAGGTGATACGAGGGCAACTGGCTATGCTGGAATGGGACCTCCGGTCACTCAAACTGACATTCTATGCCACGAAAAATTCCACTACTATGGCGCCCATCCACGCAAAACTTTCGGAATATGATGAAGACATCCTGCTTGAGACTAGATTCTTGAGTCGAGAGGCGACTGCATGTTGTTATGGGTAAGGTGACCACTCGGATAAGACGCTTGCAGGCATGCTGCGTAAAACCTGGGCCCCCACCTATGTTGTAGAGCTCCTAGACAAACGCCAGAAGTAGAAGACCACTACTTCAGGTCTACTCCAAACCATGACCTCATTTTACTCCAAGTTCTATAGTGCCATGAAAGTGCCTGGTGCAGAGGAGCTGACGGCATACTTGGACATGATCCAGCTGCTTTGGCTGGATCTGGCCCACTGTCTATACCTGGACTCTTCCTTCAAGGCTGAAGAAATTATAAAGGTCACCTAGGTGACAAGACGTCTGGCCTTGACGAGCTTACCACCTCCTTCTATAAAGAGTATGCTCTGCTGGCTCCCTATCTATTGGCGATGAATGAAGACTCACTGATGTCTGGTGTGCTGCCACTGTCTTTGCACAAGGCAGTCATTGTCATTATACTAAAACCAGACAAGTGGGTCAATCGATGTGATTTGTACCAGCCATTATCCATGATAAATGTTGACAACAAAATATTCGCAAAACTCCTTGCGAAACATCTCCTCCCCTAATGCCTGATATTTCAGTCCAGACCAGTTGGGGTCCGTGCCAAGCTGATCTACTTCGCACAAATTATGTTTGCCCTCATGCATTCCATCAGCTTGATGCCATTGATGTATTGCTTGGCGCCACAAAGGAATTTGACTCTTCAGAGTGGCCCTATATTCCGACTACCCTAGCGCCTCAGCCTGCATTTTATCTGCCTGATTCGGCTTCTTTATGCTTCTCCGACAGTCCATCTCTGCCTCAATGGCATTCTCTCTGAGCAATTCCCGATCACCCGCGGGACTCGCCAGGGGTGCCGGCTGTCTCCAATTCTTTTTGCTGTGGCGATAAAGCCACTGGCGGCACAGCTGTGGAAACACCATGCCTGCAGGGGCATTGGCTTCATGGCCAGGGGTATAGTGGTATCTATGTACGCTGATGATGTGACATTATACATCCAAGACCCTCAAACAAACCTGACTCCCATCATACACGAAGTCATTCACTTTGGAGGATACTCAGGTGTCCATGTCAACTGGTCCAAGTCCACACTGTTCCACCTCACTGAGTGTATGCTGCAGTTCGCATTGGAGTACTCACTGCAATGGGCCTCTGAAACGGTACGATACCTGGGCAAATGGCTTAGTCAAGACTTGTACGAACTCTGGAGGGCTAACTATGGCCGTGCATGGGGTGGCTGGAAGAGAGGATCCCATCATGGACTAGACTGCCCCTATCTGTAACAGGGTGGATAGCAATTGCAAAAATGATTATATTGCCTAAATTTCGGTATCTCTACATAAACCTGCCGATCCCACTCACCGCACATTTCTTTTGGCGGCTGTGCTCCAATCTTGTTGCCCAGGTCTGGGCTGGCAAGCAGCTGAGGATTACATGGGAGGCACTAACCCTACCATTTCAGCGAGAGGGAGGGGCTTAGGCACACCCGATATGACCCTATACACATTATGTGATCAAGCCCAATATACTTTTGGCTCTACCTCATGCAATTTCAACCTCATACCGAGGTGGAGGTGGACCAGGCAGCACCTTGCAGCTTGACCACGGCACTATACTAACCATAAAAGCCTGGGAATGTCCACGGGTGATGGACTACTGGTTCAAGCTTTAATCCGTTCTAATCAGGGTCACCAGCCATTCTCCCCCTCACACCCCACTGGTTGGCCTCCTGGTTTATGTCAAGGGCGTTTTCTCTTAGGTTCGTGGCCTCATGGCCATGCTGCTACTTCTGGCCAAATGATGCGTCACCATCCACTAGCGAGATGGCCTGCTCTCTAGACTGAGGCTTGGTTACACAACGCAGCTTACTGCCAGGAACATTTCTCCACCTATTGGGAGCTTATGCCACCACGATCACATGCAAAAGATATCTGGGAACCACTGTCGACATACCTAAGACAGAGGGACACACCCCCCTAGCTGGACGCCGAGGGGGAGTCCCTGGGCGGCAAACCTTCCACATCAGGCAGAGTGGAGGACACACCCGAAGTCGGCCCAGTCCCTCCTCACCTGTTCTCATGACTTCTCATACACCAGGTTGTCGCAGAAGTCATGCCCCAGCATTCCATTCATCCCCTTGCTAGACCACGTTCAATGTTGGCATTGCTGTACGTGTATCTTTCTGCTGGTGGGTTGGTGTAACAATCATTCATGTACTTATGTGCTCCAGAACCGTGCTCTCCCTCTCCCCCCACCCTCACTCACCCCTTCCCTCCTCTGAGGTTGTTGTCCAGTTGTTGTTATCTTAACAAAATGCCATTAAATACATTTTTTTAAAAGGAGAGTGGATTAGACCACATAGTTCCTTTTCCCCAATGAAAATGGAAACAAACATCAGACTTATACCAAAGGGAGTCACCGTTCCTGAGTGGAGATGGAGAGGAGGGAAGTGGGTGGTACTCTTGTCGTGTGCTACTCTGCTTGTGGGAGGCAGGGTGTCCTCATCTTGATGCCCTCACACACCCCGAAGGATGTCATGCTTCATCATTGGGCTTTTGCTCCTCGTCGGGCCGGCGCTGCAATGCCCTACGGGTCCCCCGAAGGGTTTCTTTTTCGGAGATCTTTTGATGAAGCCGTATGGGTGCGTGGGTGTAAGTGGCAGTGAAGTCCTAGAAAGTGTATTAAAAAATGGCTCGAGGGAGAGTGATTAATTTTTAATAAAGTGATCCCTCTGTCATTATTAAAACAAAGTGTATGGAGCTGCTTTAAGGGGTATTATGTCCCTTGGTAGCTGGGTGATTATATGTCCCTAGTGGGCATATGTTATGGTCAACATGTTTCGCGCTTCAGTGGTCTCAGGGGGAGATCCAGGGCGCTTCGTCAGGACCGAATAAGAAATGTATATCTACAGTGGCCCGAAAAATCTCGGTGCCCCCGGATAAATGAAAGGAGTAGAGATTCTGAAACGACAAGAGTCAAAAAACAAAGATACAATTTGCCATTAGGGTATTAATACTAATGAAAATGATGCTCAGGTCTGGGTTCTCCATTGGAGGGCCAGGTGCTTGTAGTTCATAGCATGATCATTGCTGTTAATGGTCGCGGTATGTATACGTGAGCTAAAAGGTGCTGTGATCTTTCTAAAAGTTGTTAAAAAGGAGGTTATAACTAGGTGTCAGACAGACAGACAGACGTATAAGATCAATGATTAGTGCTCAGAGAATGGTGTCAGGGTTGTTCTCTGTATCAGTATTTTTATTTTTGATTTGTGAACATACCCTGGTTATATCGA
>CAWUFW010025489.1:0-44314 GCA_963921515.1 Calotriton arnoldi
CTGCTGTCTGGCCTTCAGCTGCCCATCCAGGTCTGGAAACACCACCGCCAGGATCTGGAGCATGTGGGGGTCAGGGTCCGTGTTCCGCCCCTCCTGCGAGGAGGCGACAGCTTCAGCTGGACCCGTGCAATCCTCCGGGTCCAGCCCCGAAGGTCCTGCCACCTCTTCTGGCAGTTGCGGATCCGGCGCTTGCAGACCCCCACGGACCGGACAGCCCGGACGATGTCCTTCCAGATCTCCTGCTTCCGATGGGCATTAACCTGTCAGGATGACAAAGTGAAAAGGCCATTACTACACATGCAACATATCCGTGCATGACACAGTTGTATATACATGTCTCAATCACAGGGGCAAATGATGTACACAGGCAGTGCAACGCTGCCCATGGACAGTTTGCCAGAAGTCACTACATGGTATCATTGCATGGGAAGTAAAACCTTGTTCAAATGCACTGTCACTGCACCATACCTGTCCAGTGCATGTCACTACACACTATGGGGGGTGACAACTACTCAGTGAGCCTGCTAGCCAATGGCGTGCAGACTTTCAGCCTTGCTAGTCAGACAAAATGCACATTCAAAAAGGCAGTGCACAGAACACTCACCTGCTCCCTGGTGTCCCATACAGCTTGCTGTACTGTGGAAGTAGGCTGTCCAGCAGGGCCTGGTTCTCCTCAAGGCTGAAGGCTGGGGCTCTCTCAACAGTACGTGCCATTGCAGGGTCCAGAGGGGGCAGAGACAGCAGCAGTGCAGTGGCAGATGTCGTCCTGGAGCATGTAGTGCAGGCAAGTGAGCTCTCAGGGGAACAGCCAGCAATATATATGTGCTGCAGAGGCAGATACTGTCCCATGTGTCCAAAGTGATAGGTCCAAGTCATTTGCATCTTCTGAATCTGGCCAATCCATGGAATAGCAGCACCAATACACGCCCACAGCATCCTTCAAATCTTCAACTTCATGACATACATGATTTTGCAACATTGTTGTGGGTGACCAACTGAATTTCCAGCAACCGACTTGTTCGAATTTCGAAACGCGCGCGTTGCAGGCTAGGGCCATTGACAATGGGTGCGCACCGATCGGTCCATTGCTGTTCAACGCGTACAGGGGTACAACGCGCATCCGCACACATTGAATGCAATGGGCCGGCCGGGTGCACCGATCGGTCCATTGCTGTTCAACGCGCACAGGGGTACAACGCGTACCCGCGACATTGAATGCAATGGGCCGGCCGGGCACACCGATCGGTCCATTGCAGTACAACACGTACAGGGGTACAACGCGTACCCACACACATTGAATGCAATGGGCCGGCCGGGCACACCGATCGGTCCATTGCGGTACAACGCGTACCGTGGTACAACGCGTACCCGCACACATTGAATGCAATGGGCCGGCCGGGCACACCGATCGGTCCAATGCGGTACAACGCGAACAGGGGTACAACGCGTGCCCGCACACATTGAATGCATTGGTCCGGCCGGGTGCACCGATCGGTCCATTGCTGTTCAACGCTGGCATAGGGGTACAACGCGTACCCGACACATTGAATGCAATGGGCCGCCGGGCACACCGATCGGTCCATTGCGTACAACGCGTCATAGGGGTACAACGCGTGCCCGCACACATTGAATGCAAGGTGCCGGCCGGGTGCACCGATCGGTCCATTGCTGTTCAATGCATACAGAGGTACAACGCTGCACTGCAGCACATTGAATGCAATGGGCCGGCCGGGCACACCGATCGGTCCATTGCTGTTCAACGCCGCACAGGGGTATAACGCGTACCCGCGACATTGAATGCAATGGGCCGGCCGGGCACACCGATCGGTCCATTGCGGTACAACGCGCATAGGGGTACAACGCGTGCCAGCATTACATTGAATGCAATGGGCCGGCCGGGTGCACCGATCGGTCCATTGCTGTTCAATGCGTGCATAGGTACAACGCGTACTCGCGACACATTGAATGCAATGGGCCGGCCGGGCACACCGATCGGTCAATTGCGGTACAACGCTGCATAGGGGTATAACGCGTACCGCACACATTGAATGCAATGGGCCGGCCGGGTGCACCGATCGGTCCATTGCTGTTCAACGCGCACAGGGGTACAACGCATACCCGCACACATTGAATGCAATGGGCCGGCCGGGCACACCGATCGGTCCATTGCGGTACAACGCGTAAAGGGGTACAACGCTGCACTCTCACACATTGGATGCAATGGGCCGGCCGGGCACACCGATCGGTCCATTGCTGTTCAACGCATCCCTGTACAAGTGACTGGCATATGTCACCATGCCTGTCTCAGATGAACATATGCCAGCCACAGATAGCTCCCAGGGAGTGAGGGGCACACATACAACACCACAGCCTGTCCAAACTGTATCATAAGGCATGTAAGGCTGCATTTCCTATTGTGTGTATGTTGGTGTACATGTTGTCCTGTGGGTGTCACCTGGGGGCAGCCACCCCCAGGCTGTGCACGTGTTCATGGGGACAGGATCCTGGGTGTTACGTGTACATGACCACTGTGATGTGCAACTGTTCATATCTGAGCATGTGCCATGGTCACATTTCACGGTGGTGTATGTGTATGTCATGTCACATACCCCGTGAGTCCCATGTGGGATGGTATGTTTGAGCCAGGGTGACCCAGTGGCACAATAGTGATGGTCCTCCACAGTCTGTGTGCATGTAGTGTTTACAATGTCTCTGATTTCATGTGCACAATGGGAGACAGTCTCCACATCCACGTTGTGTGTGCATGGACTTTGATGTTGTGCGTGTGTGGTGTCACAGACGTCCATGTCTGTCCTGCAGAGGCAAGTGGAACCACTACCTGTGGGGGTCATGGTTGTTTTGCTGTGGTGTATACATGATACTCCATGTAATGCCAGTGTCCATGTGGCAATACAGGGTCCCTGGGAATGTACCTGTCGTTGAGCTGTGATGCCTGGGGCACATCTGTCCTCACATGTCACTGTGGGGGTGATTGTGACATGGCAGCAGGAGATGGGAACTGTGACACGGCCTCATGATATCCAATGGGGCAACCTGGGACTTATTGATGCCACTTGTTGAACCGTGATGACAGATGTTGGCCATGTATGTACCATACATGTCCCACGGAACTGCACACTTCATGTAGTTGTGCCTCATAATGATGTATGATGTGATATTGAGTGTGTTCAATGCCGCATATGTGGGGTGACTGACAATCTTGCTTTCTTCTCCTCTGCACTGCAGGGCTCCTGCTGTCCATAGACCATTCCCAGACCTGGCAACGATGGTGGAACGGGACAGCATCCGACGGTACCGCTTCACCAGGCAGCTGATTGAGGATTTGGCAGTGCAGTTGGCCCCACATTTGCAGCCTGGCCAGCCGTATCCTACAGCGCTGACCCCCAAGGTGAAGGTGATGGCAGCCCTACACTTCTTTGCCACCGGTACCTTTCAACATACTGTGGCGACTGCTGGTGGGATGTCACAGACCATGTTCATCCGTGTGCTCCGCGATGTTTTGGAGGCAATGTTGCTATACATGAACCGGCACATCTATTTCCCTAGACTGCAATGACTCACTGACGTGAAGAGTGACTTCTATGCCCTGGGGAGGATGCTGCATGTCATTGGCTCCATTGATGGGACACATGTGGCTTTGGTACCACCACAGGCCCAGGAGCAGGCCTACCGTAACCGCAAGCACTACCACTCGGTCAATGCACTGGTGGTGTGTCTTGCAGATATGACCATCTCACACGTGTGTGCCGGTTTCCCTGGTTCAGCACACGATGCCTTTGTGATGAGGAGTAGTCGCATCCCCAGGATGATGGCACAGATGCAGAACCAGCATGCCTGGCTTGTCGGTTGTGTACTGACTTTGTGCCATTGTGTGTGAACTGATCTGTAGTATTCCGCCCACTTTTCCAAGTCAGCTAATGTGCACTTGTCTGTCCGTAGGTGACTCGGGATACCCCAACATGCCGTGGTTGCTGACACCCTCAGGAACCCTGTGACACCAGCCCAGATGCGCTACAATGAGGCACATGGTCGGACCAGGAGAGTGATTGAGCTGACATTTGGTCTCCTGAAGAGCCGCTTCCACTGCCTGGACAAGACCGGAGGGTCCCTCCCATATGCCCCAGCGAAGGTGTGCAAGATTATCATCGTCTGCTGCATGCTCCACAACCTGGCAGTGCGGAAGGAGTTGCCTCTCATCCAGGATGACAATGACCAACATCCGCCACCTGTGGAGGATCCTGGCCTGGACCACGATGCCAGTGATGATGATGATGATGATGGTGATGTCCGCACACAGCTCATCACCAACTTCTTTAGCTGAATGTGAGTATCCTGAGGTGTCATGTCAATGATGTGAGTTGGCATGATATGTGTAGGTGGTGCTCTGGTGCTGTTGGAGTGTGTCCATGGGCTACTTGACTGGATGTGTGTAGCGATGTGTGCTTACAGGTGGTCTGTACTCCCCAACAGTGTTGACATGCTAACTTGGTTCTGGGTGGGTATCTTGTAACATGTATTGTGCATGAGTTTTGCTGTTCTGTCCTGTTCTCCATTGCTTTTGACTGTGTGTCATTTCTGTCCTTCACAGGGTACTTTCAGATTCGTTTGGTCAACTGTGTCCACCGACGACGTCATTGAACTTCCAGGGTGGTAGCTGTTGTGTCCCTACAGGTGATGTGCGCCACAACCATGGACTTCCTTCCTTCTACAGTTGTTGACTGTGTGCCCGCTGCCAGGTGGGATTACCTTGCATCTGTAGTGGTTACGACATGTTGCAACTGTGTAATAAACCTGTGCTTCACTTTGTGATGTGCGTTGTCTGTGGTCACACATTTGACTGCCATTTGCTTACTGCACCTGTGGGCTACTTGACTACAACTGGGAATAGGTGTGGTGTCTGTGCATTGCACCGTCTTTCCTGGCAACATCAGTGTAGGCAATGAGTCAGATGGCCTAGGTGTGTATGTGTTGTGTAGCCCTGGTGGTGTGTCTCCCTCATATGTGTCACGTTGCCATTACTCACATGCCTGTGTTGTACTTGCTGTTGCAGTTCGCATACACAGTGTAATTTTGCAGTACATCATCCCCATGACAGCACCCACGTTGGAATCACAACAGAGGCAAGTATGGTGTATTAGTGTATTTATTGTGATACATTTGTGTGAATAGTGCATAGGATGGTTAGTGCTGTACATTTATATTTTACAATCAGAAGTTCCTAGATGAATTGAAAGTCCTGGTAGACAAAATCCCCAGTATCGGGGCCACAGTTGTCTGAGACATTGGTCCAACTTGTACTCCCCATGTCATGTGTGGGAGTTGTGTTGCCGTCAACAGGGTGAACAGTTTGCGCACAAAGGTGGACATCCAGAACAGGTTCAGGCTTCCTGGGGGTTGCACTTGGCCATCGGCCTCTCACTTGCCCCTCCTCGGACGACCCTCTTCTTTGGGGGGCCCCTCAAGCACAGGCTGCTGCGGTGCAGGGGACTCTCCGCCAGAGTTATCCTCCCTCCCTGTGGCAGTTGCAGTTGTTTCAGCACCAGATGTTGTTGGCACACAGGGAGGTGTAGACTGGTTGCTGTTGATCTGGCGGAGGCATTGTGATATGTCCCTATGCACCGCCGTCATCTCTGCAGTGTGTCCCACTTGGACTCCACGCGGGACATGTGTGAGTCCAAGCGGGCATGATGGGCAGCCTGCTGCTGTTTCATGTCCCTGAGGAGCCCCACTACCTGGCTGAGATCTCCGGTGCTGGACTGGTACGCATCGGCTATGCGTGCCAGTTGTGGGTCATCATGCACACCAGACACCTCTGCAAGCAGCGACCTCTGTCTCCCACCCCTCCCACCACCCCTGCCGACATGTGCAGTGCGTGCAGTGGCACGCACAGATGACCCTGGTCCCCCTTGGGGGTTGGTGGTGGTGGTGGTGTCCATGGCCCCACGTTGGTCCAGGGTCCCTGTACTGGTGGTGCTCCTTGTTCTGTCCATGTCGGCAGGGACGGTATTTGTGGTGACAGTCGTTGGAGGGGTGGGTGCAGGGGGTGCAGCTGGTGGTCCTGCTGGTGCTGCAGCTGGTGGTCCTGCTGGTGCTGCATGTTGACTTGCACCGGAGGTGCCAGGTTGGTCTTCTTCATCCGAGGTGGGCAGAGGCTGTTCGAAACCAGTGAGCTCCGTATCCTCTTGAGCCTGGGACTGGGACTCCTCAGCGTCTGCTGCTGTGTCCCCATCATCACCTGTTTTTGGGAGACACACACAATGTATGTTATGTTTCTGCAGGCATCAATGGTTGACACACCTGACAGTTGTGACTGTGCCTCTGGGTGCGGGCCTGTACATTGCATTGTCCTAAGTTGTCACAGTCAGGGGTTGATATTGGTGTAGCACATTGTCCTGCATTATTTGGGCATTTCTATGTATTTGTTGGGGTGTGAACATGGTCTGCATTGGTTGTATTTTGTTGACAGCCGGCCCTCCTTCCCACCCAGCCAGTCAGTTATCCCACCATGGACTGTGCTTGCATTGCAGGGAGTGAAAGTTGTCTTTCAAGATGTCAGTCAGTGGTGTCCTGCTGTTGGTTGTTGCACAGTTGCCAGCGGGGCCTTGTGCTCCCCACAGCAGTTGCCAGTGTCAGCCATCTTGTCAGTTGTTTTCCACTCCCTGTGATGTGAGCATGGTTCAGGGTGGTGTTGATGGGACAGTTGTGGGGGTGAGCTATGTCTGTGACTATGACTCCCATCATGCTATTGCCTCCACCCCACTTCCCAGCATTCCCATACTTACTTGCTTTTGTGGGGAGTTCAGTGTGTGTGGGTGTGAGAGCAATGGCAAGATGGCTGACAGTGGTGTCCTGCTGTTGGTTGGTGTGCAGTTCCCAGCATGCCCTTGTGCTCCCCACCACACAGCACCAGTGTCAGACATCTTTGATGGGCCTTTCCACTCTCTGTGGGATGTGCATGCGTGAGTGTGAGCTTGCTGGGCCATGTGGTGGGGGATGTTGAGCTGTGACTACGACTCCCATCATGCTATTGCCTCCACCCCCTTCCCAGCATGCCCATCCTTCCTTCCTTTTGACTCTGCTTCCCTGTGGGGTGGGCTGCCTGTGCTGACAGGATGGCTGGGAGTGTTGTCCTGGCAGTTGTTTGGCTAAAAGTCCCAAGAGTGTCCCTGTGCTTCACACAGCATAACCCAGGGTGGTGGTTCTTTGTGGGATCTTGAGTTAGGATGTGAGGCATTGCATTCTCCCAGGTGGGTTATGTGGAGTTTGTGTTGAGGGGGTGTGTGAGGGGAGGTGCTTGTGACTATGGTCAGTGCTGTGAGTGCGCCTTCCCACCCAGCCAGATATCCCACCATGGAACGTGCTTCCATTGCAGGGAGTGGAAGTTGTCTCTCAGGATGTCAGTCAGTGGTGTCCTGCTGTTGGTTGTTGCACAGTTGCCAGCAGGGCCTTGTGCTCCCCACAGCAGTAGCCAGTGTCAGCCATCTTGTGAGTCCTTTTCCACTCCCTGTGATGTGAGCATGGTTGTGAGTGGTGTTGATGGGCCAGTTGTGAGGCTGAGCAATATCTGTGCCTACTACTCCCATCATGCTATTGCCTCCAACCCCCTTCCCAGCATGCCCATCCTTCCTTCCTTTTGACTCTGCTTCCCTGTGGGGTGGGCTGCCTGTGCTGACAGGATGGCTGGGAGTGTTGTCCTGGCAGTTGATTGGCTAAAAGTCCCAAGAGTGTCCCTGTGCTTCACACAACATAACCCAGGGTGGTGGTTCTTTGTGCGATCTTGAGTTAGGATGTGAGGCATTGCATTCTCCCAGGTGGGTTATGTGGAGTTTGTGTTGAGGGGGTGTGTGAGGGGAGGTGCTTGTGACTATGGTCAGTGCTGTGAGTCCTCCTTCCCACCCAGCCAGATATCCCACCATGGAACGTGCTTCCATTGCAGGGAGTGGAAGTTGTCTCTCAGGATGTCAGTCAGTGGTGTCCTGCTGTTGGTTGTTGCACAGTTGCCAGCAGGGCCTTGTGCTCCCCACAGCAGTAGCCAGTGTCAGCCATCTTGTGAGTCCTTTTCCACTCCCTGTGATGTGAGCATGGTTGTGAGTGGTGTTGATGGGCCAGTTGTGAGGCTGAGCAATATCTGTGCCTACTACTCCCATCATGCTATTGCCTCCACCCCCTTCCCAGCATGCCCATCCTTCCTTCCTTTTGACTCTGCTTCCCTGTGGGGTGGGCTGCCTGTGCTGACAGGATGGCTGGGAGTGTTGTCCTGGCAGTTGTTTGGCTAAAAGTCCCAACAGTGTCTCTGTGCTTCACACAACATAACACAGGGTGGTGGTTCTTTGTGGGTTCTTGAGTTAGGATGTGAGGCATTGCATTCTCCCAGGTGGGTTATGTGGAGTTTGTGTTGAGGGGGTGTGTGAGGGGAGGTGCTTGTGACTATGGTCAGTGCTGTGAGTCCTCCTTCCCACCCAGCCAGATATCCCACCATGGAACGTGCTTGCATTGCAGGGAGTGGAAGTTGTCTCTCAGGATGTCAGTCAGTGGTGTCCTGCTGTTGGTTGTTGCACAGTTGCCAGCAGGGCCTTGTGCTCCCCACAGCAGTAGCCAGTGTCAGCCATCTTGTGAGTCCTTTTCCACTCCCTGTGATGTGCGCATGGTTCATGGTGGTGTTGATGGGACAGTTGTGGGGGTGAGCAATATCTGTGACTACGACTCCCATGATGCTATTGGCTACACTGACTTGCCCAGCATACACAGAATTCCTTTCTTTCAGTGGTCTTCACTGTGTGTTGGTGTTGTAGTGGTGGCTACATGTCTGGATGTGTTTGTTAGTTATATTTGTGCCACTGCCTAGCTGTAGTTGTAGTTGTGTTTGTACATGTGATGACACAGTTAAATGTAACTTTGAGATGGCATGTGTTGTGTTTATCTGACTGACATACACATTTTGGGATGATTCTGTTCTGGTTGCTGTGTAATTGCTAAGAGTGCATGGTTTGACTCTCCCTTGACAGTGATGTGTGTGTGTATTGTGGCAGAATATTGTGTACATTTGTTGTGTACTCACCAGGCTATGGGATGTTTTCTAGTCCATAGACGCTCACTGGCGGAAGGATGGCCCGCACCTTCTCCTCCCAGGGCCTGAGGTATACTGGCTTGGCAGGAGGGCCACTGCCGGTGTATTGGCTCAGGAGGTAGTCCTTCTTCAGCAGCTCACGTACCCTCCTGTGCACGTCATACCACCTGTTCTGGATGTCAGTCTTTGTGCGCAGACATGGTGATTGTGCGTTCACCCTGTTGATGATCCTCTCCCACATCTTTGTTTTCTGGGAGATGGGTGTCTGTTGGACCAGTGCGCCAAACAGCTGTGGCTCTACCCTGAGGATCTCGTCTACCAGGACTTCCAATTCACAATCTAGGAACTTGTGATTCTTCTTTGGGGGCATGGTGATGGGTGGTGATGGTGAGTAATGTGTGTGTTGGTGTGCAGGTGAAGGTGTGTGAGTGTGTGTTTTGCTGGGTGTATGTGAGGTAGCTATTTGTTGCTGTCTGTTGAGTGCTGGCAGGTGAATAGCATTTGCAAAGGATCATGGTTGGGATTTGTGTCCTTTATATGGGTGGAGTTGTGGGTGTGTCTTTGTTCTCTGTCCCCACCCCCCAGTATTTATTGGCTTTGTAATTGCTTGTTTGGCCTTTTTTGTGTATTTTTCCTTAGTACTTTCTGTGCATGTTGGAAACGTTCTGGTGACCGAGTCGGACCCTGCAGTTGTCTCGCACGGTCTTCTCCGCTTCGCTCACGCTGTGTTTGTGCAATTTTCTATGCTGCGTACGCTGGTCGGTCGCGGTGTTTTGTGTTACTTTGGCTCGCAGTTTTGTATGCGTGTCGGTCGTACGGCTTGTCCTCCGTACGACTTGGTCGTGGTTTTCGCGCCTTGCATCGTACTTTGCGGTTTGGAGTTTGCGGGTACGTTTCGGTCGGATTTGTGCCGGGTGCGTGTCGGTCGGTTCGATTTGCGTGTTTTTCCGGCCGGATTTCTGTTTTCCGTGCGGCTTGGTCGTTCGACTTGTGTTCCGTACGTGTCGGTCGTATTTTGCACGCTTTGCATCGTACTTGGCGTGTCGGGCGCCACAGGTACGTGTCGGTCGGAATTAATTCCGGCTCCGAGTCGGTCGGTGCTTTTTCCGGCCCGAATCGGAATCGACCCCTGAGTTGGACAACACCATGATGATGACCACATAGTATCTTCGCAGTCAGTCAGTTGGATTGGAGATGATTGATGGAATAACTCAGGTCGTTTCAAATCACAAAGTGGCATAAAAGGTAAACAAGTCCTCAACAACCACAGCAGACCTACATGTCTGTGTAGTAGTGGTGGAGTCAAGTAGTCACAGTTGTAGTAGTGGTATGACTGACAGCCATGCATTGATTAAGTTACTTGCTTTGGAAAATGCTATGCTGCTGTATATGTGTGCTCTTTGACTCTCTGCCTGGCCCAGTCAAAATCTAAGCTAAGTGGTGGTTGGGTCGAGGCCGTGGGCCGTGGGCCTGCTCTGTCCTGTTGCTGTTGTAGGTTAATACTGGAAACATACAACGGAGTAGACATGATTTAGCCATGCCGCCTCTGAAAGTGTTTGTACTCCTCCGTAATTCATGCTTTTTTTTTCTCCTTGATTTTTCAACATCCCTTTTGTTTTTCCATCTACAATTACAGGCCGGATTTTACCCTGTGCTAAACAGAGAAAAACAACTCACACTCACCTACCAATCATGCATCCCCCAGGCAGGCAGTGGCACCCAAGATTGACGGACGCAGCGCCCATGAACGGGAAGACCAAGAGGAATGCTGAGATGAAACTCCCCAATTTGACCAGGATAACATACAGTAACTTTAGTATCATTCATCATCTTTTAAATAATTTGATTTTTTTTTCTCTTCAATCATTACGACTGTGGGGCCGATTCCGATCTCGGTCGGAGGCGCACCCAATACCATTCGGTCGGGAAAAAAGCCATGCGAATGCCTGTTTCCCGACCGATCCGTACAGCAGACCGAACGAGTAAGTACGATGCGCACAACAGCACAGAATCCGGCCGAGCCGTACTCACCCAATCCAGGTCCTGTACTCCGACCGAGGCGAATCCGGAAACGCAGAATCGAGTCGCACGGAAGGGAAAATGCAGCTCCGTCCGGCCGACCAAGTACGATGCGCTTCCCGTACGCGCCGAACCCGCTCGCCACGCACGGCACGTCAAAGCATCCGGGAGAGGCGCACATAAGCTCCGATTCGCGCCACAACACAATACACGGCTACGAGACGAACACGCCAGCGACGAGGACAACGCGAAGCGATGAGGACGACGCGAAGCAACGAGAAGGACGAACGACACGAACCTACCCATGAATCCCTTCGTCCCGATCATACCAATATTCTACTTTTACTACCGGAACAGGCACGGACGCGTACGGCGCAGAAGGTAAGTCAGACACCAACCACAAAACACATACAACACGTACACGACACATCACACACACACAGAGGGATGCAGAATATACTTACACCAGCAACAGCAGCACCATAGGGGCGGGATGCCCATCACCAATGCCACATATGCACACAGGGGCCTGAATGCGCACCACCACCCCTACCCAGGGGAGGCTGGATGCCTACCACTACTACCACCCTTAGCCAGGTCTAACGCCCCATCACCACAGTGACCAAAATGTAAGTGTGGGGTCCATAGCTGAAGCACATTTTGAACATTGTGGCAATGGGGTCTAAACCCCCATCATCACAGTGACCAAAAGGTAAGTGTGGGGTCCATAGCTGAAGCACATTCTGAACATTGTGGCAATGGGGTCTAACGCCCCATCACCACAGTGACCAAAAGGTAAGTGTTGACAAAGAAAGAGCTGCAACTGCCAAACTGCATGGATGATTCCTGGTCACAGAACAAAAAACACATCAGTGGCAAAGTAGTGTATGTGTCCCATTGCAACATAAATTGGGTGAGCCAAATACTGCAGTGCAAATAAGACATACCTTTGGCCATGTGCAGACAAACAACACCCATGGGGGCTGACACTGTCAACATTCATCAATGACACAATGACAGAAGTGACCATCAGAATGCAGACCCACATATTTGCACCAATGGGCACACAAATGCAGATACCCTGTGGAGACTGCAGATGTGAGGTGAACAGATACCATACCATGGCAGCAATGGGACACACAAACCATGATCATTGTGCTGACCGATGACCTAGGAGTCCCAGGGACAGCAGGGGAAACCCACCAAACTACATACAGCCAATGGCACACCCAAGATATGCCAATGCAGTGGTGCAGATGCACAAACACAAACAGGCAGACCCACACTGCACATCATACACAACAGGTGAGGGGGGTGCCAGTGTCCCCAGGCAACCACACAACACATGAGGAGACCTGAATACCAATCATACAGATGTGCATACAGTGCCACACAAAGGTAACTCATGGATCCAAATCCCCTATGTGGGCAAGCAGGCATTGTCATATGAGAGGGAGCACAAATCACACATGTCACACAGGCATGTAGGAACAGCAACTGACACAGCAAGACACAGACACACCACAGCACTACCCCCAGGGCCCCCACAATGTGGTGACCCTGGGCTGCATTACAATCCCACTGTGATGACAAAGCTAAATGTCGTTCACACTGTGAACCACAGTCATGTGTCCTGAGCAACAAACTACCATCACACCTACACAAGCACAAATCAATCAGCATGGCCAGTAAGCCAAGGCCAACATGGAGGCAGGGGCCTAGCCGGGCATCAACTCTCATCTGCACACACTCAACACCACACCCTTCGACCTCCAACAATGTGCAGCAGTGAAGCACACATGCACTGGTGACATTGCACATGCACCCATGACTATTCCAGGGTGGTGGGTGGGAACCAAGGTGCAGAAACACATCACACATGGCCACTCAACAAGACTCCTGAATGTCTGACACACTGCACACTGCGCTGTACATGGACATGACGGCAATACCACACCAACCAATGGGATCCCAGCCACAGTCACACACCAATGAAGAAGCCAAGGACACCCACAAAGAACACACATAGACAACAACCAACATTGCAGCCCGGACCCTGAGGAGTGCCAGCAGTCACACACACAACGTGTCACAATCACTGAAAGATAACACAAACTGGAAATCACATGACAGGGGCAAACAACAAGTGCCAAGGAGAAACCTGACTGTGACCCATCTGCATCTGCACACAAACTCAGCCCTGACAGCAAACACACCTATGGGTGACACCCTGATGACCAGTAATGTGCCATGCACCCACATCACAGAGAACCCAAGGAGAAGACTTTGGGGAACATAGGTCAACTCAGCAAGCATCACAAACAGGTACAACACTAGGGATCACAGCATGCACAGCTAAACGGAAGTGAACACACAGACATGCACATACAACACACACCTTGGGCGCAGGCAATGTCACAGGAGTACACACTGCCATGAGGGGACTCCACTCCTGTGTGAGGAAAGCTGTGCCATATGTTGCCTCAGAAGGGCCCCATCATGTCAGCTGAGCACTTGGTCACACAATCAACAATTAGCACCAAATGAGGGCTCCCGTCACATCAGCCTGGTCATGGAAGTGCCAACGGAATCATCAGCACAGATCCAACACACGTGTATAGCAATGTTGCACTGACTACACGGATGAGTCCTTCCCCATTGATGCCCAAACCTGCATGTCCAGTGGAGATGGCCACATGGTCAGGGAAGTAGACGAATTGAACAATGGCAGGCACAACAGATGTGCAGGGGTGGAAGCCACAGATGTGAAATAGCTAATCTAAGTAGGAAATCCCATTGCCAAATACTGAACACATGACACCCTCAGATGCTGCTATGGATGACATGGATACACCACAGGATAGGACATATTCCCCCTGGACCACATGGGTTCCTGCACAGTAACACTTCATCATCATGAGACCAAATATCACCATCACTGCAGCAAGGGCATGGTTAGCATCATCAACAACATGTACATCAGAAGCATAAGCACTAGAGAACAGAAAGTTGCTTTATTCAGCATATGTGTGGAATGAAAACAAAGTCCAGAAAAACACAAAGGCCAATGGCCAGTCCATTGTCAAAGTCCAAACTGGGTGACAGTGGCAGATGTCACCCTACGCATGCCTGCACAAAACCAGGGACAATCCACTAGGAGGGGCAACCGGGGGGCAGGGCAGGCACCGCAGGGACAGGATCAGGGCTCACCAGGAGGAAGCAGGGAAGGGGTGGTGGGTGCTGGAGAGCCACTGACAACTGCAGTGGAGGTGTCTGACATGGTGTGTGCCGGCACAACTGGGGGCATGACTCAGATGTTGTGGGTGCCAGCACGACTGCAGTGGACCCTGCAGATGGAGTGGACAGGTCCGCCACTGCAGTGCCCAAGTCAGACAGGGTGGAAGTGGACTCCACTGCAGTGCCTACCACCAGGGGAGGAGAATGGGGAACAGGCAAGGTGGGCTGGACAGAGGGGGAGGACACCCTCACCACATCAGTGGCACAGACAAGCGCAGCGGGGGTGTGGTGCCGGGAGAGCAAGTGGCAGGGGGAGAAGGCCGGATCCTCTTGGGGATGGTATATCTGTGGGTGGGGGAACCTGGGGCAGGGTGTTGTGGGGGCACCTGTGGGGTGGGGGCCTGAGGGATGGAGGAAGGAGACCTGGTGCCTGAGCTGCAGGGCGGTGGTGGGGTCTTGCTCTTACGACTCCGGGGGGACTTGCGGGTGGGGGCCTCAGTCTGTCTTCGCCTGGGGGAGGGTGTCCAGGGGCGAGGGGCACTCTGCTCCGTGTGGGTGGGCTTCCTCTTCCCCTGAATGCTGTATCAGCTGGATCGGAGGGGAAGAGGCCGAGGTCATTGAGGAAGAGCCTCTTGGTCTTTGGGGTTGCAGGTGAGGCAAGGGAGGGTGTTTTGGAGGGAGAGGCAACTGAGGACTGCGCAGTGCTCGTGGATGCGTGTGTGTGTTCCAGGGCCCCATCCCCTGTGAGTCTGGTTTCAGTCCCCTGACTGTGCGTGCGTGTGCGTTTTATTTGTGGCGTGTGTGTCTGTGTGCTGGATGTGTGTGTGCTGGTGTGTGCCTGTGCCGGTGTGTGTGTGCTTGGGACGGGTAAGGTGCTTGGGAGTGTGGATGGAGCTGAGGCAGGAGGGGTGAGGGACTGTCTGAGGAGGGACACTGCTGCCGTCAGGGAGGAGTCCATGGACCTATTGCCCCTCTGTAGGTCAGACATGCCCGATGAGATGCCCTCCATGAACGACACCAGCTGAGTCAACAGAGCGGTGTGCGCATGGAGGACACTCAGCATGGCTGTCTGCCCTACATGGAGCTGGCGAAGGAGGTACACAGACTCCTCACTCAGGGCAGCAGGGGACACAGGGGCAGGGGGTGTGGTGCTTGGCCCAAAGGAGACACGCTCCCGAACATGGGAGCCTCCACGGACCTGGGGAATGGGAGCCGATGGGAGGGCGGTGGTGGTGCTGGTGGTGGCGGGGACAGCAACACTAGCTGGGGTGTGGTGGCTGCTGACACCCGCCTCCATAAGGGAGTCATCCTCCGAGTTGCTCTGGTCCTCATCTGAGGTGGATGGTGCTGAGGACTCCTCGGTGTGGCTCCCCTCGCCCTCCGTGCCACTGGGTCCCTCCGACCACTCCTCGGCTGCTGACCCAGTCTGCCTCTCCGGCTCCTCCTGGTCCATGGAGCTGTCCCCTTCCGTGGCCGTGGATGTATCTGCAAACAATGGGGAAACAGACAGACATCAGTCACCTGCACCAAACGCACACACCACTGTGAGCACAGCACATTACAGAGCAAGCCCTGGCATCATTAGTTGTACATTGCTAAAAGTGCCCTAACTGAACAGGAGAAGCCAATTGTCAGTCTGATGCCAACCATGGCACTCACATCCCACATGGCCTTGCACACATCTGTCTGGTGTCTGTTGGATAGCAACACCCCAGTGTGGACACATGCACCAACTACACAGTAGTTGGACAGTGCAGAGGACACGGTGTAGCATGTGGACATGCACACCTCACAACTCTTGCCACTGAGTCAGTACAGGTTTCCGGATGAAAGGGACGCCCAGAGTCAAATAGGATATGCATGTGATGCATACCAGCGACAGACACCATGATGCACCCATGTCCTGATAGCCATCGCCACAATGGTGTGCATGTAGCACATGTCACTCCCCTGCAGGATCACCAATAAGTAGACACATGCCATGGCGGAGGCATGACTGCTAAGTCATACATCACTGTCTCAGTGATGTATGACTTGGCAGCCAGACAACAACACTCTGCACTGTGTCACAATAGTAGGTCATGGGGAATGCAAGTCCTGGAGCTGCACAAGTGCACATGTACATCCCCCACACAACACATCATCTTAACCCTCATCTGTCCAGATCAAATCGATTGGACATATGGGAGACCTGTGACACTACCCTCTGAACCTGAGCCCCTCACAATCTGCTGTGAATGGGGAACAGCTGCCTGAACTTCACATTCGCATACCCCAGTCTGCACGGGCAGCTGATCAAACACCTATGTGACACACAAGTATCGTCTCCTATGGTCACATCTCCAGTGGCATGCTGAGCCCCTACCAAGAAACACCCCAGCAGTCCTGGCAACTAATCCACAGCACACTGACACAGAGGCAGACACCTGAGGGGTCAAATCACTGCGCACAATGTGTCAGCTGATACACAGGAGTGGGAGTACAGAGTGCATTGCATGGCCTGGAGTAGGCATGACTGTCCTGCCCCACATGAATGAGGGATGAGCCCTGGACAGTGGATAGCTGGCTATGTATGTGTGACACACGTAATCTGCACACTCCTGGGGCCCAAACATTGTTCCCACCCGCTGCATGGGCGTGTGCCACATACCCCAGGCACATGTGGTGGCTCAGCTCAGCAAGTGGACCGCATATCAAAGCAACACGCAGATTACATGTCCGAACACAGGCGTTGTGTGAACAATGGACCCACCCATGATGCCCACAACAGAGTTAGGGAAACAGATGCTGTCCCCCACCTTTAGTGAAGCAAACTGCAAGGACACAGTCCCAAGTGACACAATTCCCTGAATGTAAGGGCCACACCTGGGTATCAGATGAGGAGTGGGCAGTGCACAATAGAGGGACATGGCTCCTGGACAACATGACTGCTGCACTGTGGCAGTTGAACCAGGCCAGAGGAGGGCACAAAGCATGTAATACAGAGTTCACAGTGCAGTCTTTGACTCACCCCTCCTTGCTGCTGTCTGGCCTTCAGCTGCCCATCCAGGTCTGGAAACACCACCGCCAGGATCTGGAGCATGTGGGGGGTCAGGGTCCGTGTTCCGCCCCTCCTGCGAGGAGGCGATAGCTTCAGCTGGACCCGTGCAATCCTCCGGGTCCAGCCCCGAAGGTCCTGCCACCTCTTCTGGCAGTTGCGGATCCGGCGCTTGTAGACCCCCACGGACCGGACAGCCCGGACGATGTCCTTCCAGATCTCCTGCTTCCGATGGGCATTAACCTGTCAGGATGACAAAGTGAAAAGGCCATTACTACACATGCAACATATCCGTGCATGACACAGTTGTATATACATGTCTCATTCACAGGGGCACATGATGTACACAGGCAGTGCAACGCTGCCCATGGACACTTTGCCAGACGTCACTACATGGTATCATTGCATGGGAAGTAAAACCTTGTTCAAATGCACTGTCACTGCACCATACCTGTCCAGTGCATGTCACTACACACTATGGGGGTGACAACTACTCAGTGAGCCTGCTAGCCAGTGGCGTGCAGACTTTCAGCCTTGCTAGTCAGACAAAATGCACATTCAGAAAGGCAGTGCACAGAACACTCACCTGCTCTCCTGGTGTCCCATACAGCTTGCTGTACTGTGGAAGTAGGCTGTCCAGCAGGGCCTGGTTCTCCTCAAGGCTGAAGGCTGGGGCTCTCTCCATAGTACGTGCCATTGCAGGGTCCAGAGGGGCAGAGACAGCAGCAGTGCAGTGGCAGATGTCGTCCTGGAGCATGTAGTGCAGGCAAGTGAGCTCTCAGGGGAACAGCCAGCATCTTCTGAATCCGGCCAATCCATGGAATAGCAGCACCAATACACGCCCATGGCATCCTTCAAATCTTCAACTTCATGACATACATGATTTTGCAACATTGTTGTGGGTGACCAACTGAATTTCCAGCAACCGACTCGCTCGAAATTCGAAAACGCGTCCGTTGCCAGGCAAGGCCATTGTCAATGGGTGCGCACCGATCGGTCCATTGCGGTACAACGCGTACAGGGGTACAACGCGCACCCGCACACATTGAATGCAATGGGCCGGCCGGGGGCACCGATCGGTCCATTGCGGTACAATGCGTACAGGGGTACAACGCTGTACCCGCACACATTGAATGCAATGGGCCGGCCGGGGCACTGATCGGTCTATTGCGGTACAACGCGTACAGGGGTACAACGCGTGCACTGACACATTGAATGCAATGGGCCGGCCGGGGCACCGATCGCTCCATTGCTGATCAACGCATACAGGGGTACAACGCGTACCCGCACACATTGAATGCAATGGGCCGGCCGGGGGCACCGATCGGTCCATTGCGTTACAACGCTGCATAGGTACAACGCGTACCCGCACACATTGAATGCAATGGGTCGGCCGGGGCACCGATCGGTCCATTGCTGATCAACGCGCACAGGGGTACACCGCGCATCAACGCCGCATAGGGGTACAACGCGCACTCGCGCACATTGAATGCAATGGGCCGGCCGGGGCACCGATCGGTCCATTGCAGTACAACGCGCACAGGGGCACTAACGCCGTACCTGCACACATTGAATGCAATGGGCCGGCCGGGGCACCGATCGGTCCATTGCTGATCAATGCGCATAGGGGTACAACGCGTACTAACGCGTACAGGGGCACAATGCGTACCTGCACACATTGAATGCAATGGGCCGGCCGGGGCACCGATCGGTCCATTGCAGTACAACGCGATACAGGGCACTAACGCGTACCTGCACACATTGAATGCAATGGGCCGGCCGGGGCACCGATCGGTCCATTGCTGATCAACGCGTACTAGGGGTACAACGCGTACTCAACGCCGTACAGGGGCACAATGCGTACCTGCACACATTGAATGCAATGGGCCGGCCAGGGGCACCGATCGGTCCATTGCAGTACAACGCGTACAGGGGCACAACGCGTACCTGCACACATTGAATGCAATGGGCCGGCCGGGGCACCGATCGGTCCATTGCGGTACAACGCGTACAGGGGTACAACGCGTACCCGCACACATTGAATGCAATGGGCCGGCCGGGGGCACCGATCGGTCCATTGCTGATCAACGCGTACAGGGGTACAACGCGTACCAACGCAAACAGGGGCACAATGCGTACCTGCACACATTGAATGCAATTGGCCGGCCAGGGGCACCGATCAGTCCATTGCAGTACAACGCGTACAGGGGCACAACGCGTACCTGCACACATTGAATGCAATGGGCCGGCCGGGGGCACCGATCGGTCCATTGCTGTTCAACGCATCCCTGTACAAGTGACTGGCATATGTCACCATGCCTGTCTCAGATGGACATATGCCAGCCACAGATAGCTCCCAGGGAGTGAGGGGCACACCTACAACACGACAGCCTGTCCAAACTGTATGATAAGGCATGTAAGGCTGCATTTCCTATTGTGTGTATGTTGGTGTACATGTTGTCCTGTGGGTGTCACCTGGGGGCAGCAACCCCCAGGCTGTGCACGTGTTCATGGGGACAGGATCCTGGGTGTTACGTGTACATGACCACTGTGATGTGCAACTGTTCATATCTGTGCATGTGCCATGGTCACATTTCACGGTGGTGTATGTGTATGTCATGTCACATACCCCGTGAGTCCCATGTGGGATGGTATGTTTGAGCCAGGGTGTCCCAGTGGCACAATAGTGATGGTCCTCCACAGTCTGTGTGCATGTAGTGTTTACAATGTCTCTGATTTCATGTGCACAATGGGAGACAGTCTCCACATCCACGTTGTGTGTGCATGGACTTTGATGTTGTGCGTGTGTGTGTCACAGACGTCCATGTCTGTCCTGCAGTGGCAAGTGGGACCACTACCTGTGGGGGTCATAGTTGTTTTGCTGTGGTGTATACATGATACTCCATGTAATGCCAGTGTCCATGTGGCAATACAGGGTCCCTGGGAATGTACCTGTCGTTGAGCTGTGATGCCTGGGGCACATCTGTCCTCACATGTCACTGTGGGGGGTGATTGTGACACGGCAGCAGGAGATGGGAACTGTGACACGGCCTCATGATATCCAATGGGCCAACCTGGGACTTATTGATGCCACTTGTTGGACCGTGATGACAGATGTTGGCCATGTATGTACCATACATGTCCTTACGGAACTGCACACTTCATGTAGTTGTGCCTCATAATGATGTATGTTGGGATATTGAGTGTGTTCAATGCCGCATATGTGGGCTGACTGACAATCTTGCTTACTTCTCCTCTGCACTGCAGGGCTCCTGCTGTCCATCGACCATTCCCAGACCTGGCAACGATGGTGGAACAGGACAGCATCCGACGGTACCGCTTCACCAGGCAGCTGATTGAGGATTTGGCAGTGCAGTTGGCCCCACATTTGCAGCCTGGCCGGCCGTATCCTACAGCGCTGACCCCCAAGGTGAAGGTGATGGCAACCCTACACCTCTTTGCCACCGGTACCTTCCAACATACTGTGGCGACTGCTGGTGGGATGTCACAGAACATGTTGAGCCGTGTGCTCCACGATGTTTTGGCGGCAATGTTGCTATTCCTGAACCGGTACATCTATTTCCCTAGACTGCGACGACTCACTGACGTGAAGAGTGACTTCTATGCCCTGGGGAGGATGCCGCATGTCATTGGCTCCATTGATGGGACACATGTGGCTTTGGTACCACCACAGGCCCAGGAGCAGGCCTACAGGAACCGCAAGCACTACCACTCGGTCAATGCACTGGTGGTGTGTCTTGCAGATATGACCATCACACACGTGTGTGCCCATTTCCCTGGTTCAGCACACGATGCCTTTGTGATGAGGAGTAGTCGCATCCCCAGGATGATGGCACAGATGCAGAACCAGCGTGCCTGGCTTGTCGGTGTGTACTGACTTTGTGCCATTGTGTGTGATCTGATCTGTAGTATTCTGCCCACTTTTCCAAGTCAGCTAATGTGCACTTGTCTGTCCGTAGGTGACTTGGGATACCCCAACATGCCGTGGTTGCTGACACCCCTCAGGAACCCTGTGACACCAGCCCAGATGCGCTACAATGAGGCACATGGTCGGACCAGGAGAGTGATTGAGCGGACATTTGGTCTCCTGAAGAGCCGCTTCCGCTGCCTGGACAAGACCGGAGGGTCCCTCCCATATGCCCCTGCGAAAGTGTGCAAGATTATCATCGTCTGCTGCATGCTCCACAACCTGGCAGTGCGGAAGGAGTTGCCTCTCATCCAGGATGACAATGACCAACATCCGCCACCTGTGGAGGATCCTGGCCTGGACCACGATGCCAGTGATGATGATGATGATGATGATGATGATGAGGGTGATGTCCGCACACAGCTCATCACCAACTTCTTTAGCTGAATGTGAGTATCCTGAGGTGTCATGTCAATGATGTGAGTTGGCATGATATGTGTAGGTGGTGCTCTGGTGCTGTTGGAGTGTGTCCATGGGCTACTTGACTGGATGTGTGTTGCGATGTGTGCTTACAGGTGGGCTGTACTCCCCAACAGTGTTGACATGCTAACTTGGTTCTGGGTGGGTATCTTGTAACATGTATTGTGCATGAGTTTTGCTGTTCTGTCCTGTTCTCCATTGCTTTTGACTGTGTGTCATTTCTGTCCTTCACAGGGTACTTTCAGATTCGTTTGGTCAACTGTGTCCACCGACGACGTGATTGCACTTCCAGGCTGGTAGCTGTTGTGTCCCTACAGGTGATGTGCGCCACACCCATGGACTTCCTTCCGTCTACAGTTGTTGACTGTGTGCCCGCTGCCAGGTGGGATTACCTTGCATCTGTAGTGGTTACGACATGTTCCAACTGTGTAATAAACCTGTGCTTCACTTTGTGATGTGCGTTGTCTGTGGTCACACATTTGACTGCCATTTGCTTACTGCACCTGTGGGCTACTTGACTACAACTGGGAATGGGTGTGGTGTCTGTGCATTGCACCGTCTTCCCTGGCAACATCAGTGTAGGCAATGAGTCAGATGGCCTAGGTGTGTATGTGTTGTGTAGCCCTGGTGGTGTGTCTCCCTCATATGTGTCACGTTACCTTTACTCACATGCCTGTGTTGTACTTGCTGTTGCAGTTCGCATACACAGTGTAATTTTGCAGTTCATCATCCCCATAACAGCACCCACGTTGGAATCACAACAGAGGCAAGTATGGTGTATTAGTGTGTTTATTGTGATACATTTGTGTGAATAGTGCATAGGATGGGTAGTGCTGTACATAAATCTTGCAATCAGAAGTTCCTAGGTGAATTGAAAGTCCTGGTAGACAAAATCCCCAGTATCGGGGCCACAGTTGTCTGAGACATTGGTCCAACTTGTACTCCCCATGCAATGTGTGGGAGTAGTGTTGCCGTCAACAGGGTGAACAGTCTGTGCACAAAGGTGAACACCCAGAACAGGTTCAGGCTTCCTGGGAGTTGTGCTTGGCCATCGGCCTCTCACTTGCCCCTCCTCGGACAACCCCTCTTCTTGGGGGGCCCTCAAGTACAGGCTGCTGCGGTGCAGGGGACTCTCCGCCAGAGTCATCCTCCCTCCCTGTGGCAGTTGCAGTTTGTTCAGCACCAGATGTTGTTGGCACACAGGAAGGTGTGGACTGGTTGCTGTTCATCTGGCGGAGGCATTGTAAAATGTCCCTGTGCACCGCCGTCATCTCATGCAGTGCATCCCACTTGGACTCCACGCGGGACATGTGTGAGTCCACGCGGGACATGTGTGACTCCACGTGGGACATGTGAGAGTCCAAGCGGGCATGACAGGCAGCCTGCTGCTGTGTCATGTCTCTGAGGAGCCCCACTACCTGGCTGAGGTCTCCGGTGCTGGACTGGTACGCATCAGCTATGCGTACCAGTTGTGGGTCATCATGCACACCAGCAACCTCTGCAAGCAGCGACCTCTGTCTCCCACCACCCCTGCTGACATGTGCAGTGCGTGCAGTGGCACGCACAGATGACCCTGGTCCACCTTGGGGGTTGGTGGTGGTGGTGGTGTCCATGGCCCCAGGTTGGTCCAGGGTCCCTGTGCTGGTGTTGCTCCTTGTTCTGTCCATGTCGGCAGGGATGGTATTTGTGGTGACAGTCGTTGGAGGGGTAGGTGCAGGGGTGCAGCTGGTGGTCCTGCTGGTGCTGCAGCTGGTGGTCCTGCTGGTGCTGCATGTAGACTTGCACCGGATGTGCCAGGTTGGTCTTCTTCGTCCGAGGAGGGCAGAGGCTGTACGACACCAGTGAGCTCCGCATCCTCTTGAGCCTGGGACTGGGACTCCTCAGCGTCTGCTGCTGTGTCCCCATCATCGCAAAACCAAAGGGGATGATGGGCGGAGTGTTGAACATTGCAAGCACTCACCCCCAGTCAACTGATCTGGGTTTAATCCATCATCATTCTTTAGCTCACTCCGCCACCCCAGTTCAGACATGGCCATATGCAAATCAGTCTGACCCTGTGCCTCATGGGAACAGTCCAGCCCGAACTGCCAAGCCATGTCTTTCCTGGACCGGAAACAAGCATCCTGGGACCGGTTTCTGACTTACAGCCGTCATCAGCCAGGCTATCTTGAATCCAGTGGCAAAGTGAGCAAGGGACCCACGTCTGGGCATACCCTGCCAACTTAGGGCGAACATAGCAAAACCAAAGGGGATGATGGACGGAGTGTTGAACATTGCAAGCACTCACCCCCAGTCAACTGATCTGGGTTTAATCCATCATCATTCTTTAGCTCACTCCGCCACCCCAGTTCAGACATGGCCATATGCAAATCAGTCTGACCCTGTGCCTCATGGGAACAGTCCAGCCCGAACTGCCAAGCCATGTCTTCCTGGACCGGAAACAAGCATCCTGGGACCGGTTTCTGGCTTACAGCCATCATCAGCCAGGCTATCTTGAATCCAGTGGCAAAGTGAGCAAGGGTCCCACGTCTGGGCATACCCTGCCAACTTAGGGCGAACATAGCAAAACCAAAGGGGATGATGGACGGAGTGTTGAACATTGCAAGCACTCACCCCAGTCAACTGATCTGGGTTTAATCCATCATCATTCTTTAGCTCACTCCACCACCCCAGTTCAGACATGGCCATATGCAAATCAGTCTGACCCTGTACCTCATGGGAACAGTCCAGCCCGAACTGCCAAGCCATGTCTTCCCTGGACCGGAAACAAGCATCCTGGGACCGGTTTCTGGCTTACAGCCGTCATCAGCCAGGCTATCTTGAATCCAGTGGCAAAGTGAGCAAGGGACCCACGTCTGGGCATACCCTGCCAACTTAGGGCGAACATAGCAAAACCAAAGGGGATGATGGACGGAGTGTTGAACATTGCAAGCACTCACCCCCAGTCAACTGATCTGGGTTTAATCCATCATCATTCTTTAGCTCACTCCGCCACCCCAGTTCAGACATGGCCATATGCAAATCAGTCTGACCCTGTGCCTCATGGGAACAGTCCAGCCCGAACTGCCAAGCCATGTCTTCCCTGGACCGGAAACAAGCATCCTGGGACCGGTTTCTGGCTTACAGCCATCATCAGCCAGGCTATCTTGAATCCAGTGGCAAAGTGAGCAAGGGATCCACGTCTGGGCATACCCTGCCAACTTAGGGCGAACATAGCAAAACCAAAGGGGATGATGGACGGAGTGTTGAACATTGCAAGCACTCACCCCCAGTCAACTGATCTGAGTTTAATCCATCATCATTCTTTAGCTCACTCCGCCACCCCAGTTCAGACATGGCCATAAGCAAATCAGTCTGACCCTGTGCCTCATAGGAACAGTCCAGCCCGAACTGCCAAGCCATGTCTTCCCTGGACCGGAAACAAGCATCCTGGGACCGGTTTCTGGCTTACAGCCGTCATCAGCCAGGCTATCTTGAATCCAGTGGCAAAGTGAGCAAGGGACCCACGTCTGGGCATACCCTGCCAACTTAGGGCGAACATAGCAAAACCAAAGGGGATGATGGACGGAGTGTTGAACATTGCAAGCACTCACCCCCAGTCAACTGATCTGGGTTTAATCCATCATCATTCTTTAGCTCACTCCGCCACCCCAGTTCAGACATGGCCATATGCAAATCAGTCTGACCCTGTGCCTCATGGGAACAGTCCAGCCCGAACTGCCAAGCCATGTCTTCCCTGGACCAGAAACAAGCATCCTGGGACCGGTTTCTGGCTTACAGCCGTCATCAGCCAGGCTATCTTGAATCCAGTGGCAAAGTGAGCAAGGGACCCACGTCTGGGCATACCCTGCCAACTTAGGGCGAACATAGCAAAACCAAAGGGGATGATGGACGGAGTGTTGAACATTGCAAGCACTCACCCCCAGTCAACTGATCTGGGTATAATCCATCATCATTCTTTAGCTCACTCCCAGACGTGGGTCCCGTGCTCTCCATGCCACTGGAATCAAGCTATCCTGGCTGAAGAGGGGTGAAACCCCGAAACCGGTCCTAGGATGCTTGTTTCCAGTCCAGGGAGGACCTGGCCTGGCAGTTCGGGCTGGACTGTTCCCATTGGGCACAGGGTCGAGACTGATTTGCATATGGCTGGGTTCAAACTGGAATGGCATGGTGAGCAAAAAAACGTTGGAATTAGGCCCAGATCTCTGTACTGGGGTGAATGTATGACATTGTTCTGCATTCTGTCCATCAATTGTTGTTTTTGCATTTGTCACCCCGAGTGGGACGGGTATGCCCAGACGTGGGTCCCGTGCTCTCCATGCCACTGGAATCAAGCTATCTTGGCTGAAGAGGGGTGAAACCCCTAAACCGGTCCTAGGATGCTTGTTTCCAGTCCAGGGAGGACCTGGCCTGGCAGTTCGGGCTGGACTGTTCCCATTGGGCACAGGGTCAAGACTGATTTGCATATGGCTGGGTTCAAACTGGAATGGCATGGTGAGCAAAAAACGATGGATTTAGGCCCAGATCTCTGTACTGGGGTGAATGTATGACATTGTTCTGCATTCTGTCCATCAATTGTTGTTTTTGCATTTGTCACCCCGAGTGGGAAGGGTATGCCCAGACGTGGGTCCCGTGCTCTCCATGCCACTGGAATCAAGCTATCCTGGCTGAAGAGGGGTGAAACCCCGAAACCGGTCCTAGGATGCTTGTTTCCAGTCCAGGAGGACCTGGCCTGGCAGTTCGGGCTGGACTGTTCCCATTGGGCACAGGGTCAAGACTGATTTGCATATGGCTGGGTTCAAACTGGAATTGCATGGTGAGCAAAAAACGATGGATTTAGGCCCAGATCTCTGTACTGGGGTGAATGTATGACATTGTTCTGCATTCTGTCCATCAATTGTTGTTTTTGCATTTGTCACCCCGAGTGGGACGGGTATGCCCAGATGTGGGTCCCGTGCTCTCCATGCCACTGGAATCAAGCTATCCTGGCTGAAGAGGGGTGAAACCCCGAAACCGGTCCTAGGATGCTTGTTTCCAGTCCAGGGAGGACCTGGCCTGGCAGTTCGGGCTGGACTGTTCCCATTGGGCACAGGGTCAAGACTGATTTGCATATGGCTGGGTTCAAATTGGAATGGCATGGTGAGCAAAAAACGATGGATTTAGGCCCAGATCTCTGTACTGGGGTGAATGTATGACATTGTTCTGCATTCTGTCCATCAATTGTTGTTTTTGCATTTGTCACCCCGAGTGGGACGGGTATGCCCAGACGTGGGTCCCGTGCTCTCCATGCCACTGGAATCAAGCTATCCTGGCTGAAGAGGGGTGAAACCCCGAAACCGGTCCTAGGATGCTTGTTTCCAGTCCAGGGAGGACCTGGCCTGGCAGTTCGGGCTGGACTGTTCCCATTGGGCACAGGGTCAAGACTGATTTGCATATGGCTGGGTTCAAACTGGAATGGCATGGTGAGCAAAAAACGATGGATTTAGGCCCAGATCTCTGTACTGGGGTGAATGTATGACATTGTTCTGCATTCTGTCCATCAATTGTTGTTTTTGCATTTGTCACCCCTAGTGGGACGGGTATGCCCAGACGTGGGTCCCGTGCTCTCCATGCCACTGGAATCAAGCTATCCTGGCTGAAGAGGGTGAAACCCCGAAACCGGTCCTAGGATGCTTGTTTCCAGTCCAGGGAGGACCTGGCCTGGCAGTTCGGGCTGGACTGTTCCCATTGGGCACAGGGTCAAGACTGATTTGCATATGGCTGGGTTCAAACTGGAATGGCATGGTGAGCAAAAAACGATGGATTTAGGCCCAGATCTCTGTACTGGGGTGAATGTATGACATTGTTCTGCATTCTGTCCATCAATTGTTGTTTTTGCATTTGTCACCCCGAGTGGGACGGGTATGCCCAGACGTGGGTCCTGTGCTCTCCATGCCACTGGAATCAAGCTATCCTGGCTGAAGAGGGGTGAAACCCGAAGCCGGTCCTAGGATGCTTGTTTCCAGTCCAGGGAGGACCTGGCCTGGCAGTTCGGGCTGGACTGTTCCCATTGGGCACAGGGTCAAGACTGATTTGCATATGGCTGGGTTCAAACTGGAATGGCATGGTGAGCAAAAACGATGGATTTAGGCCCAGATCTCTGTACTGGGGTGAATGTATGACATTGTTCTGCATTCTGTCCATCAATTGTTGTTTTTGCTTGTGTCCCCATCATCACCTGTTTTTGGGAGACACACACAATGTATGTTATGTTTCTGCAGGCATCAATGGTTGACACACCTGACAGTTGTGACTGTGCCTCTGGGTGCGGGCCTGTACATTGCATTGTCCTAAGTCGTCACAGTCAGGGGTTGATTTTGGTGTGGCACATTGTCCTGCATTATTTGGGCATTTCTATGTATTTGTTGGGGTGTGAACATGGTCTGCATTGGTTGTATTTGGTTGACAGCCGGCCCTCCTTCCCACCCAGCCAGTCAGTTATCCCACCATGGACTGTGCTTGCATTGCAGGGAGTGGAAGTTGTCTCTCAGGATGTCAGTCAGTGGTGTCCTGCTGTTTGTTGGTGCACAGTTCCCAGCAGGGCCTTGTGCTCCCCGCAGCAGTAGCCAGTGTCAGCCATCTTGTGAGTCCTTCTCCACTCCCTGTGATGTGAGCATGGTTCAGGGTGGTGTTGATGGGACAGTTGTGGGGGTGACCAATATCTGTGACTGCCACTCCCATCATGCTATTGCCTCCACCCCACTTCCCAGCATTCCCATACTTACTTGCTTTTGTGGGGAGTTCAGTGTGTGTGGATGTGAGAGCAATGGCAAGATGGCTGACAGTGGTGTCCTGATGTTGGTTGGTGTGCAGTTCCCAGCATGCCCTTGTGCTCCCCACGACACAGCAACAGTGTCAGACATCTTTGATGGGCCTTTCCACTCTCTGTGGGATGTGCATGCGTGAGTGTGAGCTTGCTGGGCCATGTGGTGGGGGATGTAGATCTGTGACTACGACTCCCATCATGCTATTGCCTCCAACCCCCTTCCCAGCATGCCCATGCTTCCTTCCTTTGACTCTGCTTCCCTGTGGGGTGGGATGGCTGTGCTGACAGGATGGCTGGGAGTGTTGTCCTGGCAGTTGTTTGGCTAAAAGTCCCAAGAGTGTCCCTGTGCTTCACACAACATAACCCAGGGTGGTGGTTCTTTGTGGGATCTTGAGTTAGGATGGGAGGCATTGCATTCTACCAGGTGGGTTCTGTGGAGTTTGTGTTGAGGGGGTGTGAGGGGAGGTGCTTGTGACTATGGTCAGTGCTGCAAGTCCTCCTTCCCACCCAGCCAGCCAGATATCCCACCATGGTACGTGCTTGCATTGCAGGGAGTGGAAGTTGTCTCTCAGGATGTCAGTCAGTGGTGTCCTGCTGTTTGTTGGTGCACAGTTCTCAGCAGGGCCTTGTGCTCCCCACAGCAGTAGCCAGTGTCAGCCATCTTGTGAGTCCTTCTCCACTCCCTGTGATGTGAGCATGGTTCAGGGTGGTGTTGATGGGACAGTTGTGGGGGTGAGCTATGTCTGTGACTGTGACTCCCATCATGCTATTGCCTCCACCCCACTTGCCAGCATTCCCATACTTACTTGCTTTTGTGGGGAGTTCAGTGTGTGTGGGTGTGAGGGCAATGGCAAGATGGCTGACAGTGGTGTCCTGCTGTTTGTTGGTGTGCAGTTCCCAGCATTCCCTTGTGCTCCCCACAGCAGTAGCCAGTGTCAGCCATCTTGTGTGTCCTTCTCCACTCCCTGTGATGTGAGCATGGTTCAGGGTGGTGTTGATGGGCCAGTTGTGAGGCTGAGCAATATCTGTGACTACCACTCCCATCATGCTATTGCCTCCACCCCCCTTCCCAGCATGCCCATGCTTCCTTCCTTTTGACTCTGCTTCCCTGTGGGGTGGGCTGGCGTGCTGACAGGATGGCTGGGAGTGTTGTCCTGGCAGTTGTTTGGCTAAAAGTCCCAAGAGTGTCCCTGTGCTTCACACAACATAACCCAGGGTGGTGGTTCTTTGTGGGATCTTGAGTTAGGATGGGAGGCATTGCATTCTACCAGGTGGGTTCCGTGGAGTTTGTGTTGAGGGGGTGTGAGGGGAGGTGCTTGTGACTATGGTCAGTGCTGCAAGTCCTCCTTCCCACCCAGCCAGCCAGATATCCCACCAAGGTACGTGCTTGCATTGCAGGGAGTGGAAGTTGTCTCTCAGGATGTCAGTCAGTGGTGTCCTGCTGTTTGTTGGTGCACAGTTCCCAGCAGGGCCTTGTGCTCCCCACAGCAGTAGCCAGTGTCAGCCATCTTGTGAGTCCTTCTCCACTCCCTGTGATGTGAGCATGGTGCAGGGTGGTGTTGATGGGACAGTTGTGGGGGTGACCAATATCTGTGACTGCCACTCCCATCATGCTATTGCCTCCACCCCACTTCCCAGCATTCCCATACTTACTTGCTTTTGTGGGGAGTTCAGTGTGTGTGGGTGTGAGAGCAATGGCAAGATGGCTGACAGTGGTGTCCTGATGTTGGTTGGTGTGCAGTTCCCAGCATGCCCTTGTGCTCCCCACGACACAGCAACAGTGTCAGACATCTTTGATGGGCCTTTCCACTCTCTGTGGGATGTGCATGCGTGAGTGTGAGCTTGCTGGGCCATGTGGTGGGGGATGTAGAGCTGTGACTACGACTCCCATCATGCTATTGCCTCCAACCCCCTTCCCAGCATGCCCATGCTTCCTTCCTTTGACTCTGCTTCCCTGTGGGGTGGGATGGCTGTGCTGACAGGATGGCTGGGAGTGTTGTCCTGGCAGTTGTTTGGCTAAAAGTCCCAAGAGTGTCCCTGTGCTTCACACAACATAACCCAGGGTGGTGGTTCTTTGTGGGATCTTGAGTTAGGATGGGAGGCATTGCATTCTACCAAGTGGGTTCTGTGGAGTTTGTGTTGAGGGGGGGTGTGAGGGGAGGTGCTTGTGACTATGGTCAGTGCTGCAAGTCCTCCTTCCCACCCAGCCAGCCAGACATCCCACCATGGTACGTGCTTGCATTGCAGGGAGTGGAAGTTGTCTCTCAGGATGTCAGTCAGTGGTGTCCTGCTGTTTGTTGGTGCACAGTTCCCAGCAGGGCCTTGTGCTCCCCACAGCAGTAGCCAGTGTCAGCCATCTTGTGAGTCCTTCTCCACTCCCTGTGATGTGAGCATGGTTCAGGGTGGTGTTGATGGGACAGTTGTGGGGGTGAGCTATGTCTGTGACTGTGAGTCCCATCATGCTATTGCCTCCACCCCACTTGCCAGCATTCCCATACTTATTTGCTTTTGTGGGGAGTTCAGTGTGTGTGGGTGTGAGGGCAATGGCAAGATGGCTGACAGTGGTGTCCTGCTGTTTGTTGGTGTGCAGTTCCCAGCATGCCCTTGTGCTCCCCACAGCAGTAGCCAGTGTCAGCCATCTTGTGTGTCCTTCTCCACTCCCTGTGATGTGAGCATGGTTCAGGGTGGTGTTGATGGGCCAGTTGTGAGGCTGAGCAATATCTGTGACTACCACTCCCATCATGCTATTGCCTCCACCCCCTTCCCAGCATGCCCATGCTTCCTTCCTTTGACTCTGCTTCCCTGTGGGGTGGGCTGGCTGTGCTGACAGGATGGCTGGGAGTGTTGTCCTGGCAGTTGTTTGGCTAAAAGTCCCAAGAGTGTCCCTGTGCTTCACACAACATAACCCAGGGTGGTGGTTCTTTGTGGGATCTTGAGTTAGGATGGGAGGCATTGCATTCTACCAGGTGGGTTCTGTGGAGTTTGTGTTGAGGGGGGGTGTGAGGGGAGGTGCTTGTGACTATGGTCAGTGCTGCAAGTCCTCCTTCCCACCCAGCCAGCCAGATATCCCACCATGGTACGTGTTTGCATTGCAGGGAGTGGAAGTTGTCTCTCAGGATGTCAGTCAGTGGGTGTCCTGCTGTTTGTTGGTGCACAGTTCCCAGCAGGGCCTTGTGCTCCCCACAGCAGTAGCCAGTGTCAGCCATCTTGTGAGTCCTTCTCTACTCCCTGTGATGTGAGCATGGTTCAGGGTGGTGTTGATGGGACAGTTGTGAGGGTGAGCTATGTCTGTGACTGTGACTCCCACCATGCTATTGCCTCCACCACACTTGCCAGCATTCCCATACTTACTTTCTTTTGTGGGAAGTTCAGTGTGTGTGGGTGTGAGGGCAATGGCAATATGGCTGACAGTGGTGTCCTGCTGTTGGTTGGTGTGCAGTTCCCAGCATGCCCTTGTGCTCCCCACAGCAGTAGCCAGTGTCAGCCATCTTGTGTGTCCTTCTCCACTCCCTGTGATGTGAGCATGGTTCAGGGTGGTGTTGATGGGCCAGTTGTGAGGCTGAGCAATATCTGTGACTACCACTCCCTTCATGCTATTGCCTCCACCCCCTTCCCAGCATGCCCATGCTTCCTTCCTTTTGACTCTGCTTCCCTGTGGGGTGGGCTGGCTGTGCTGACAGGATGGCTGGGAGTGTTGTCCTGGCAGTTGTTTGGCTAAAAGTCCCAAGAGTGTCCCTGTGCTTCACACAACATAACCCAGGGTGGTGGTTCTTTGTGGGATCTTGAGTTAGGATGGGAGGCATTGCATTCTACCAGGTGGGTTCTGTGGAGTTTGTGTTGAGGGGGGGTGTGAGGGGAGGTGCTTGTGACTATGGTCAGTGCTGCAAGTCCTCCTTCCCACCCAGCCAGCCAGATATCCCACCATGTAACGTGCTTGCATTGCAGGGAGTGGAAGTTGTCTCTCAGGATGTCAGTCAGTGGTGTCCTGCTGTTTGTTGGTGCACAGTTGCCAGCAGGGCCTTGTGCTCCCCACAGCAGTTGCCAGTGTCAGCCATCTTGTGAGTCCTTCTCCACTCCCTGTGATGTGCGCATGGTTCATGGTGGTGTTGATGGGACAGTTGTGGGGGGGCAATATGTGTGACTACGACTCCCATGATGCTATTGGCTACACTGACTTGGCCAGTATACACAGAATTCCTTCCTTTCAGTGGTCTTCACTGTGTGTTGGTGTTGTTGTGGTGGCTACATGTCTGGATGTGTTTGTTAGTTCTATTTGTGCCACTGCCTAGCTGTAGTTGTAGTTGTGTTTGTACATGTGATGGCACGGTTGAATGTAACTTTTTTGATGGCATGTGTTGTGTTTATCTGACTGACATACACATTTTGGGATGATTCTGTTCTGGTTGCTGTGTAATTGCTATGAGTGCATGGTTTGACTCTCCCCTTGACAGTGATGTGTGTGTGTATTGTGGCAGAATATTGTGTACATTTGTTGTGTACTCACCAGGCTCTGGGATGTTCTCTAGTCCATATACGCTCACTGGTGGAAGGATGGCCCGCACTTCTCCTCCCAGGGCCTGAGGTATACTGGCTTGGCAGGAGGGCCACTGACGGTGTATTGGCTCAGGAGGTAGTCTTTCTTGAGCAGGTCCCATACCCTCCTGCGCACGTCATACCACCTGTTCTGGATGTTGGTCTTTGTGCGCAGACATGGTGATTGTGCGTTCACCCTGTTGATGATCCTCTCCCACATCTTGGTTTTCTGGGAGATGGGGGTCTGTTGGACCAGTGTGCCAAACAGCTGTGGCTCTACCCTTAGGATCTCGTCTACCATGACTTCCAATTCACAATCTAGGAACTTGTGATTCTTCTTGGGGGGCATGGTGATGGGTGGTGATGGTGAGTGATGTGTGTGTTGGTGTGCAGGTGAGGGTGTGTGTGTGTTTTGCTGGGTGTATGTGAGGTAGGTATTTGTTGGTGTGCTGACGGTGTGTGGCTTGTGTGAGGGATGAGCTATGGGTGTGTGGTTGCTGTCTCTTGGGTGCTGGCAGTGGAATGGCATTTGCAAAGGATCATGGTTGTGATTTGTGTCCTTTATATGGGTGGAGTTGTGGGTGTGTCTTTGTTCTCTGTCCCCACCCCCCCAGTATTTATTGGCTTTGTAATTGCTTGTTTGGCCTTTTTTTGTGTGATTTTTCCTTTGTACTGTCTGTGCATGTTGGAAACGTTCTTGTGACCGAGTCGGACCCTGCATTTGTCTCGTACGGTGTTCTCCGTTTCGTTCACGCTGTGTTTGTGCAGTTTTCTATGCTGCGTACGCGTCGGTCACGGTGTTTTGTGTTACTTCGGCTCGGTTTTGTATGCGTGTCGGTCGTACGGCTTGTCCTCCGTCCGACTCGGTCGTGGTTTTCGCGCCTTGCATCGTACTTTGCGGTTTGGTGTTCGCGTGTACGTTTCGGTCGGATTTGTTCCGGGTGCGTGTCGGTCGGTTCGATTCGCGTGTTTTTCCAGCCGGATTGCTGTTTTCCGTGCGGCTCAGTCGTTCGGCTTGGGTTCTGTACGTGTCGGTCGGATTTTGCACGCTTTGCATCGTACTTGGCGTGTCGGGCGCCACAGGTACGTGTCGGTCGGTATTAATTCCGGCTCTGAGTCGGTCGGTGCTTTTTCCGGCCCGAATCGGAATCGACCCCTGTGTGTTTGTTGTTGTTGTTATTATGTTTGCTCTTTGCTTATAATTGATCCCTATAGATATTTTTTTATTTTCTTTGCTAAAAGGAAGCCCGGTACAACAGAACATAAAATGTATGTCATTTGGGTCTCTCTGCGGGCAGACAGGCAAAGCAAATAGCATAATAATTAATAGTATACTGCTGCCCTGTACTGTCTACTACTACTCCAGTTAGTAAGCACTACTTATCATCATTAACCATCAAGTCATCATCATGCATGCATTTCCTTTTTCTCCCTTAACAGATATATGATGGTCGTCTGGCAAGATTGTGTGTGTTCAGTTGTTGTTGTCCATGTGTAGTGTTTGTCTTTGTCAAACCTTTCCCTCAAATACCCCTTCCCAACCATTCATCAAACCCTAACCCTCTTCCCCCGGGCTGTGTGATTTATATTGAGGTGTGACTAAATTAAATTTACACCAATAATTGATCATACACTTGCTGGGGCGGATGTGGTGAAAGCAACACCAATTCAATTTCAATCAAGGCAGGGCGAGGATCTTCTTCTGCTTGCCAATGCCCACCCATGCTCAGTATATTTGCAAGTCATTTTTTTCTCCAAAGGAACATAATCCCTCATAATTAATTGCCGGCATCGATTGGATTCATCATCCCCCTCCTAAGTTACAGCACTAAAGGCTATGCTTGTGTCGAGTGACTAGAGTCGGTTCACTGACATAATATCGACTACAAAAATATCGAATATACAAAATAACGGCGTCAGAATATCGACTACAATAATATCTACTACCAATACTTATTTATAAAAATACAAAAATATTGAGTACACAATATCGTATATAAAAAATATCGTTCACCACAATATCGAAATGCTAAATATCGTTACATTAAATATCGTTTACATTTTTATAACATACAACATTACAAAAATATCGAATACCAAAATATAAACATCAATAATATCGACTTTTTACAAATATCGACTATATAAAAACTGCTCAATTAAATATATCTTTAGCACCAAATATAAATTCACATTATAAAACAATATAAAATACTTAAACAACATAATAAAATAATTTGCAAACACATCAATATATAAAACAAAATATTTTGGCTAAACAAACGTATTACAATAATAAAATATAAACTGTAAAATATATAATACTTGCATTATTTCACATTAAAAACAACATTTAAATTATTTACAAAAAGTAAAAAGATAAAATATTTACTTTTTACTAACAGTTTCTTAATTAGCGTTTCCCTTATATGGAAAGAAAGTGCCAAAAGAATAAAAACAATTAACTTCAACCAATAAAATGCTTACATTTCAAAATACACCAATAACATAAAGCAACCAATTAAATAAACACTATATAAACATCAAAGACATACATCTCTTTTACACTTAAAAACTACAATAAAGAAGAAGGTGAAACTGTGCCCAACTGTTTCCTGAAAGAAAACTTTCATTACTAAAAAGAGCTTTAAAACTGCACTAAGTAAGTAAAACTGTTTTTAAAATATAACAATACTACTAACCTGCAACAAAAATTATTTCTAAAACCTAATTGACTATTCTTTCATTCCTTACTTTTATATCACCTCTACAGATATCCTACAAAGCCAGAAAATTATTTCAAAAATACTCACCAATAAAAGAACAATAAATGTAAGTATATTCTATTTTTGCCAAACCGACCTAAAAATATTTTCAAAACGTTATTCACTAATATATATTTTCTTTTTATCTATCTCCTCTACAGCCAACAGCAAAAGCTTCCAAAATAATTCTACAACTACTAACAAAATAAAAACAACTAAAAAGTAAGTATATCATTTTCCATTATTAAACAACGTTAAATACCCACCCAAATAACCCTTTACCCCTAAAATGCCTATCATCTACAAACAATATAATCAAATTATTAATATGTTTTTTTCTCTTCTCAACAGAAATTACATCAAGAAAATAGAAAAGAAAGCTTGAAATCATTTCCTAACCAATTTCATTTACATCAAACCAGGTCCTGTTCCCCGACCGAGGCGAATCCGGAAACGCAGAATCGAGTCGCACGGAAGGAAAAATGCAGCTCCGTCCGGCCGAACGAGTACGATGCGCTTTCCGTACGCGCCGAACCCGTCGCTACGCACGGCACGTCAAAGCATCCGGGAGAGGCGCACATAAGCTCCGATTCGCTCCACAACACGATCCACGGCTCCGAGACGAACACGCCAGCGACGAGGACGAGGCGAAGCGATGAGGACGAGGCGAAGCGATGAGGACGACGCGAAGCAACGAGAAGGACGAACGACACGAACCAACCATGAATCCCTTCGTCCCGATCATACCAATATTCTACATTTACTACCGGAACAGGCACGGACGCGTACGGCGCAGAAGGTAAGCCAGACACCAACCACAAAACACATACAACACGTACACGACACATCACACACACACAGAGGGATGCAGAATATACTTACACCAGCAACAGCAGCACCATAGGGGCGGGATGCCCATCACCAATGCCACATATGCACACAGGGGCCTGAATGCGCACCACCACCCCTATCCAGGGGGGCAGGATGCCTACCACTACTACCACCCTTAGCCAGGGGGGCTGGATGCCTACCACTACTACCACCCTCACCCAGGGGGGCTGGATGCCTACCACCACTATCACCCTCACCCAGGGGGGGCTGGATGCCTACCACTATTACCACCCTCACCCAGGGGGGGCTGGATGCCTACCACCACCCTTAGCCAGGGGGGGCTGGATGCCTACCACTACTACCACCCTCACCCAGGGGGGGCTGGATGCCTACCACTACTACCACCCTTACCCAGGGGGGGCAGGATGCCTACCACTACTACCACGCTCACCCAGGGGGGGCTGGATGCTTACCACTACTACCACCCTTACAGAGGGGGCAGGATGCCTACCACTACTACCACCCTCACCCAGGGGGGCTGGATGCCTACCACTACTACCACCCTTACCCAGGGGGGCAGGATGCCTACCACTACTACCACCCTCACCCAGGGGGGCTGGATGCCTACCACCACCCTTAGCCAGGGGGGCTGGATGCCTACCACTACTACCACCCTCACCCAGGGGGGCTGGATGCCTACCACCACCCTTAGCCAGGGGGGCTGGATGCCTACCACTACTACCACCCTCACCCAGGGGGGCTGGATGCCTACCACCACCCTTAGCCAGGGGGGCTGGATGCCTACCACTAATACCACCCTTACCCAGGGGGGGCTGGATGCCTACCACTACTACCACCCTCACCCAGGGGGGGCTGGATGCCAACCACCACCCTTAGCCAGGGGGGCTGGATGCCTACCACTACTACCACCCTTACCCAGGGGGGGCAGGATGCCTACCACCACCCTTAGCCAGGGGGGGCTGGATGCCTACCACTACTACCACCCTTACCCAGGGGGGGCAGGATGCCTACCACCACCCTTAGCCAGGGGGGGCTGGATGCCTACCACTAATACCACCCTTACCCAGGGGGGCAGGATGCCTACCACTACTACCACCCTCACCCAGGGGGGCTGGATGCCTACCACCACCCTTAGCCAGGGGGGCTGGATGCCTACCACTACTACCACCCTCACCCAGGGGGGCTGGATGCCTACCACCACCCTTAGCCAGGAGGGGCTGGATGCCTACCACTACTACCACCCTCACCAAGGGGGCTGGATGCCTACCACCACCCTTAGCCAGGGGGCTGGATGCCTACCACTACTACCACCCTCACCCAGGGGGGCTGGATGCCTACCACCACCCTTAGCCAGGGGGGCTGGATGCCTACCACTACTACCACCCTTAGCCAGGGGGCTGGATGCCTACCACTACTACCACCCTCACCCAGGGGGGCTGGATGCCTACCACCACTACCACCCTCACCCAGGGGGGCAGGATGCCTACCACTACTACCACCCACACCCAGGGGGGGCTGGATGCCTACCACTACTACCACCCACACCCAGGGGGGGCTGGATGCCTACCACCACCCTTAGCCAGGGGGGCTGGATGCCTACCACTACTACCACCCTCACCCAGGGGGGCTGGATGCCTACCACTACTACCACCCTCACCCAGGGGGGGCTGGATGCCTACCACTACTACCACCCTTAGCCAGGGGGGGCTGGATGCCTACCACTACTACCACCCCCACTCATAGGATGGACAATGCATGACACAACCAACACACCACAACCTAGGGAATGCAAGAAGAAGATATCCCCCCAACACCATGACAAGCGTGTGTAGACTGTGTCAAATGCCTACAACACCGAACATGACTTTGAACATACAATGTGACCCCCTAGCACATGTGCCACACATATATGTGTGTGGCACCCACAATGCAAGCAGGCCATGACCATTGTGGCAATGGGGTCCAAACCCCCATCATCACAGTGACCAAAAGGTAAGTGTGGGGTCCATAGCTGAAGCACACTTTGAACATTGTGGCAATGGGGTCCAAACCCCATCATCACAGTGACCAAAAGGTAAGTGTGGGGTCCATAGCTGAAGCACACTTTGAGCATTGTGGCAATGGGTTCCAAACCCCCATCATCACAGTGACCAAAATGTAAGTGTGGGGTCCATAGCTGAAGCACACTTTGAACATTGTGGCAATGGGGTCCAAACCCCCATCATCACAGTGACCAAAAGGTAAGTGTTGACAAAGAAAGAGGTGCAACTGCCAAACTGCATGGATCACTCCTGGTCACAGAACAAAAAACACATCAGTGGCAAAGTAGTGTATGTGTCCCATTGCAACATAAATTGGGGGAGCCAAATACTGCAGTGCAAATAAGACATACCTTTGGCCATGTGCAGACAAACAACACCCATGGGGGCTGACACCGTCAACAATCATCAATGACACAATGACAGAAGTGACCATCAGAATGCAGACCCACATATTTGCACCAATGGGCACACACATGCAGATACCCTGTGGAGACTGCAGATGTGAGGTGAACAGATACCATACCATGGCAGCAATGGGACACACAAACCATGATCATTGTGCTGACCGATGACCTAGGAGTCCCAGGGACAGCAGGGGAAACACACAAAACTACATACAGCCAATGGCACACCCAAGATATGCCAATGCAGTGGTGCAGATGCACAAACACAAACAGGCAGACCCACACTGCACATCATTCACAACAGGTGAGGGGGGGTGCCAGTGTCCCCAGGCAACCACACAACACATGAGGAGACCAGAATACCAATCATACAGATGTGCATACAGTGCCACACAAAGGTAACTCATGGATCCAAATCCCCTATGTGGGCAAGCAGGCATTGTCAGATGAGAGGGAGCACAAATCACACATGTCACACAGGCACGTAGGGACAGCAACTGACACAGCAAGACACAGACACATCACAGCACCACCCCCAGGGCCCCCACAATGTGGTGACCCTGGGCTGCATTACAATCCCACTGTGATGACAAAGCTAAATGTGGTTCACACTGTGAACCACAGTCATGTGTCCTGAGCAACTAACTACCATCACACCTACACAAGCACAAATCAAACAGCATGGCCAGTAAGCCAAGGCCAACATGGAGGCAGGGGCCTAGCCGGGCAACAACTCTCATCTGCACACACTCAACACCACACCCCTCGACCTCCAACAATGTGCAGCAGTGAAGCACACATGCACTGGTGACATTGCACATGCACCCATGACTATTCCAGGGTGGTGGGTGGGAACCAAGGTGCAGAAACACATCACACATGGCAACTCAACAAGACTCCTGAATGTCTGACACACTGCACACTACGCTGTACATGGACATAACGGCAATACCACACCAACCAATGGGATCCCAGCCACAGTCACACACCAATGAAGAAGCCAAGGTCACCCACAAAGAACACACATAGACAACAACCAACATTGCAGCCCGGACCCTGAGGAGTGCCAGCAGTCACACACACAACGTGTCACAATCACTGAAAGATAACACAAACTGGAAATCACATGACAGGGGCAAACAACAAGTGCCAAGGGGAAACCTGACTGTGACCCATCTGCGTCTGCACACAAACTCAGCCCTGACAGCAAACACACCTATGGGTGACACCCTGATGACCAGTAATGTGCCATGCACTCACATCACAGAGAACCCAGGGCGAAGACTTTGGGGGAACATAGGTCAACTCAGCTAGCATCACAAACAGGTACAACACTAGGGATCACAGCATGCACAGCTAAACGGAAGTGAACACACAGACATGCACATACAACACACGCCTTGGGCGCAGGCAATGTCACAGGAGTACACACTGCCATGAGGGGACTCCACTCCTGTGTGAGGAAAGCTGTGCCATATGTTGCCTCAGTAGGGCCCCATCATGTCAGCTGAGCACTTGGTCACACAATCAACAATTAGCACCAAATGAGGGCTCCCGTAACATCAGCCTGGTCATGGAAGTGCCAACGGAATCATCAGCACAGATCCAACACACTTGTATAGCAATGTTGCACTGACAACACAGATGAGTCCTTCCCCATTGATGCCCAAACCTGCATGTCCACTGGAGATGGCCACACGGTCAGGGAAGTAGACGAATTGAACAATGGCATGCACAACAGATGTGCAGGGGTGGAAGCCACAGATGTGAAATAGGCAATCTAAGTAGGAAATCCCATTGCCAAATACTGAACACATGACACCCTCAGATGCTGCTATGGATGACATGGATACACCACAGGATAGGACACATTCCCCCTGGACCACATGGGTTCCTGCACAGTAACACTTCATTATCATGAGACCAAATATCACCATCACTGCAGCAAGGGCATGGTTAGCATCATCAACATCATGTACATCAGAAGCAAAAGCACTAGAGAACAGAAAGTTGCTTTATTCAGCATATGTGGCATTAAAAGTAGAAGTCCGGTAGAAAATAAACAAAGGCCAATGGCCAGTCCATCAACAAAGTCACAAGTGGGTGACAGTGGCAGATGCCACCCTACACATGCCTGCACAAAACCAGGGACAATCCACTAGGAGGGGCAACCGGGGGTAGGCCAGGCACCGCAGGGACAGGATCAGGGCTCACCAGGAGGAAGCAGGGAAGGGGTGGTGGATGCTGGAGAGCCACTGACAACTGCAGTGGAGGTGTCTGACATGGTGTGTGCCGGCACAACTGGGGGGCATGGCTCAGATGTTGTGGGTGCCGGCACGACTGCAGTGGACCCTGCAGATGGAGTGGACAGGTCCGCCACTGCAGTGCCCAAGTCAGACAGGGTGGTAGTGGACTCCACTGCAGTGCCTACCACCAGGGGAGGAGAATGGGGAACAGGCAAGGTGGGCTGGACAGAGGGGGAGGACACCCTCACCACATCAGTGGCACAGACAAGCGCAGCGGGGGTGTGGTGCCGGGAGAGCAAGTGGCAGGGGAGAAGGCCGGAGCCTCTTGGGGATGGTATATCTGTGGGTGGGGGAACCTGGGGCAGGGTGTGGTGGGGGCACCTGTGGAGTGGGGGCCTGAGGGATGGAGGAAGGAGACCTGGTGCTTGAGCTGCAGGGCGGCGGCGGGGTCTTGCTCTTACCACTCCGGGGGACTTGCGGGTGGGGGCCTCAGTCTGTCTGCGCCTGGGGAGGGGTGTCCGGGGGCGAGGGGCACTCTGCTCCGTGTGGGGGGGCTTCCTCTTCCCCCTGGATGCTGGAGCAGCTGGATCAGAGGGAAAGAGGCCGAGGTCACTGAGGAAGAGGCGCTGGGTCTTTGGGGTTGCAGGTGAGGCAAGGGAGGGTGCTTTGGAGGGAGAGGCAACTGAGGACTGCGCAGTGCCCATGGATGCGTGTGTGTGTACCAGGGCCCCATCCCCTGTGAGTCTGGTTTCAGTCCCCTGACTGTGCGTGCATGTGCGTTTTGTTTGTGGTGTGTGTGTCTGTGTGCTGGACATGTGTGTGCTGGTGTGTGCCTGTGCCGGTGTGTGTGTGCTTGGGACGGGTAAGGTGCTGGGGAGTGTGGATGGAGCAGAGGCAGGAGGGGTGAGGGACTGTCTGAGGAGGGACACTGCTGCCGTCAGGGAGGAGTCCATGGACCTATTGCCCCTCTGTAGGTCAGACATGCCCGATGAGATGCCCTCCATGAACGACACCAGCTGAGTCAACAGAGCGGTGTGCGCATGGAGGACACTCAGCATGGCTGTCTGCCCTACATGGAGCTGGCGAAGGAGGTACACAGACTCCTCACTCAGGGCAGCAGGGGACACAGGGGCAGGGGGTGCGGTGCCTTGCCCAAAGGAGACACGCTCCCGAACATGGGAGCCTCCACGGACCTGGGGAATGGGAGCCGATGGGAGGGCGGTGGTGGTGCTGGTGGTGGCGGGGACAGCAACACTAGCTGGGGTGTGGTGGCTGCTGACACCCGCCTCCATAAGGGAGTCATCCTCTGAGTTGCTCTGGTCCTCAGCTGAGGTGGATGGTGCTGAGGACTCCTCGGTGTGGCTCCCCTCGCCCTCCGTGCCACTGGGTCCCTCCGACCACTCCTCGGCTGCTGACCCAGTCTGGCTCTCTGGCTCCTCCTGGTCCGTGGAGCTGTCCCCTTCCGTGGCCGTGGATGTATCTGCAAACAATGGGGAAACAGACAGACATCAGTCACCTGCACCAAACGCACACACCACTGTGAGCACACCACATTACAGAGCAAGCCCAGGCATCATTAGTTGTACATTGCTAAAAGTGCCCTAACTGAACAGGAGAAGCCAATTGTCAGTCTGATGCCAACCATGGCACTCACATCCCACATGGCCTTGCACCCATCTGTCTGGTGTCTGTTGGATTGCAACACCCCAGTGTGGACACATGCACCAAGTACACAGTAGTTGGACAGTGCAGAGGACACGGTGTGGCATGTGGACATGCACACATCACAGCTCTTGCCACTGAGTCAGTACAGGTTTCCGGATGAAAGGGATGCCCAGAGTCAAATAGGAAATGCATGTGATGCATACCAGTGACAGACACCATGATGCACCCATGTCCTGATAGCCATCGTCACAATGGTGTGCATGTAGCACATGTCACTCCCCTGCAGGACCACCAATAAGTTGACACATGCCATGGCAGAGGCATGACTGCTAAGTCATACATCACTGTCTCAGTGATGTATGACTTGGCAGCCAGACAACAACACTATGCACTGTGTCACAATAGTAGGCCATGGGGAATGCAAGTCCTGGAGCTGCACAAGTGCACATGTACATCCCCCACACAACACATCATCTTAACCCTCATCTGTCCAGGTCATACCTATTGGACATATGGGAGACCTGTGACACTACCCTCTGAACCTGAGCCCCTCACAATTTGCTGTGAATGGGGAACAGCTGCCTGAACTTCACATTCGCATACCCCAGTCTGCACGGGCAGCTGATCAAACACCTATGTGACATACAAGTATCGTCTCCTATGGTCACATCTCCAGGGGCATGCTGAGCCCCTACCAAGAAACACCCCAGCAGTCCTGGCAACTAATCCACAGCACACTGACACAGAGGCAGACACCTGAGGGGTCAAATCACTGCGCACAATGTGTCAGCTGATACACGGGAGTGGGAGTACAGAGTGCATTGCATGGCCTGGAGTAGGCATGACTGTCCTGCTCCACATGAATGAGGGATGAGCCCTGGACAGTGGATAGCTGGCTATGTATGTGTGACACACGTAATCTGCACACTCCTGGGGCCCAAACATTGTTCCCACCCGCTGCATGGGCGTGTGCCACATACCCCAGGCACATGTGGTGGCTCAGCTCAGCAAGTGGACCGCATATCAAAGCAACACGCAGATCACATGTCCGAACACAGGCGTTGTGTGAACAATGGACCCACCCATGATGCCCACAACAGAGTTAGGGAAACAGATGCTGTCCCCCACCTTTAGTGAAGCAAACTGCAAGGACACAGTCCCAAGTGACACAATTCTAGATGGCAAGAGAGCCACCGGAGCAATGCCATCAACT